>JBBMOL010000038.1:2601731-2871031 GCA_037954665.1 Laguncularia racemosa
AGATAGAGGTGAATTTGCCTTTGGTACGGGCCATGCTCCAGTTATGGGAAGTAGAGCCCGCAGCTTTCTTTATCGGGTCGCATGAAATCACCCCTACCCTGGAAGAGTACACCCAGCTGCTACAGGCTCCAGCACTGACTGATCAAATCTATGTGCCAGATCTCGAGGCCAGGCCAGCCGGTGCCTTTAGCAGACTACTAGGTATCCGCAAAACAGCAGTCAACAAAGCCCTAGCAGACTGTAATGGATACTGCATACGGATGGACGATTTGGAAGCCTGGTTCATTGCTCGAGAAGACAATGGGGATAGAAAGGACATACTGTGTGGGGACCCCAAGACTTACAGACAAAGAAGGGTGAATGCTTTTATCTTGACAGCTTTCGCCACCATACTATTCCCCACCGGAATTTTCTACGTTCACTACTGGGTTGCAGAGCTGGTGACCCAATTCCTGGAAGGAAGATCTTACATCCCGGCTCTATTGGCTGAATAGATTCGGAACTTGAATTTCCTCAAGAAGAAAGGCCATGGGATCCTCCGCTCAAGCATTAACCTTATGCTAATATGGTTTGTAAGCCACCTTAAGTGTTTCGGGTTGAACATGGTCCGAAAAACCTTGGCCCAGCAGGTGGACCTTGTGGATTCATGCGTAGAAAAGATAAAGCTACCCGATGACCTTACCAGCCATAGTTGGGTAGAAGTGCTTAGAAGCCTTAGTGCCGAGGATATTCTGTGGACGGCCAGGTGGAGTTGCTGCGACAAAATTATTTTGACCTGCAGTAATTTTCAAGTCGTGCTTTTGATCGGAATCAATGGATGTATTGGATATCACCCCAATTCAGTGGTCCGCCAGTTTGGTACTATCTAAGACATAGTTTATCGGCCCTCGCTGGAAGCAGTCACCTTCGAGTACCAAGATCTGAACCTGCTGGTGGCTGAAAAGTTTGCTAAGCTGGCAGAAGTCAAAGCACTTTGGGAGGCAAGAATTGAAAGCCCGAATGTAGACCTCGAGGAGCTAGATGGCGAAGTGGGAAAGCACCGAGCCACCAAAGAGTTTGTAATCCACCAGCTGTACCAAACAGGGGAAAGAGCATACCAGGTTCCAGATGTCACTTAACCGAGGCCGGACAAAGTAAATCCAGAGCTAGAAATTACCTAGAGTAGGTCAAGGCCCGGATGGAAGTATACTTTGAAGCTGCAGATTATAAGAAAGACATCTGGAAAGGACGATTCAAGGAATCCGACCAAAGGAACAAAGCCTTGGAAGCTCAGTTAGAAAAGACCAAGGCCAGAGTCGAAGAACTGGAAGCCGTCATCAACGGGAAGCCTGAGCCTCCACAACAGAAGACCAAAAGAGCTAGGAAATAGATCATCATTTGTAATCTTTTATTTTTCTTTAAAATCGAACTCTAAAATTTCCAATATTAATAAAAGTGAAAGTTTCAATATTACATCATCAATCAATTGTCAACCTTTTTTATTTTTAGCATCTATGTGACACATGCATAGCATTTTGCATACATTATACTAAAGAAAAAACAAAATGCACGCCAGGTATCAAGATAGCTCCCAAGCAACCGAACCCTCCCAGAAGCCCAATTAGCACACATTCAAGAACAAAAATGGCCAACAGTAGCGACAACCGCAATAAGACTAGCATTGACTATGAAGAAGCACAAGCTAGAGGTGTCAAAGGCAGAATAAAAGAGAAGCCAAGCAACACCCCGATGCGCATTCCACCCCTCCAACAATCTTTCCAAAAAGCAAATATCATTCAAGAGCTTCGGATAAGCGGGGGTCACGACAGCAATGGGAACTCAACCCCTCGCACGTCCAATCAGCATCCGGCTTTGAACAATTGGTTTTGTTATCCTATCAATAGTTCTAGGTCAGCTCAAAAATAGAGAATGATTATTGAACGAATTCTATTGAGACTCTTTATCAATTCAATTACAGTCTATTTTTTTTCTTATATACATGCTTTCATCTTTACTTTACCCAGATCTCCTACCAGCGAACATCAGGGATATTTCGCGTAGGTAGAAAATAAAAACGCTGATATCGTTTCCAACGTTGCTGGGTCAATTGTTGAAGGCGATATCCTTGACCACAAAATAATACAAGAAAATTGGCAAAAACATGAACAAAGCGGAATTTCGATCGACGAGCCAGTGGAGACAATAAATCTAGGAAGCATGGAAAACCCTAAAAACCTCAAAATCGGGACCAGTTTGAGTGCCGAGCAAAAATGTGAGATAACCGAGCTATTAACAGAATACGCGGATGTGTTTACTTGGTCATATGGTGACATGCCAGGACTAGACCAATCAATAGTGGTTCATAGGCTTCCCATAAGGGAAGATGTCAAACCTAAAAAACAAAAACTGAGAAGATTTAGGCCTGACATCTTGCTAAAGATTAAGGAGGAAGTCAAGAAACTGCTAGAAGTAGGGTTCATCGAAGTATCCGATTACCCAGAATGGGTAGCAAATATAGTCTCCGTTATGAAAAAGAACGGAAAAGTACGCGTATGCGTAGACTTCCGGGACTTAAACCAAGTTACGCCAAAGGATAACTTCCCCCTACCTCACATTGATGTTCTAGTAGACAACACTGCGGGAAACCATCTCTTCTCATTCATGGACGGTTTCTCAGGATATAATCAAATAAAAATGGCTAAAGAAGATAAAACCAAAACGACTTTCATCACAACATGGGGAACTTTCTGTTACAAAGTCATGCCCTTCGGTTTGAAAAACGCCGGGGCAACATATCAGAGGGCCATGGTCGCGATACTTCACGACATGATGCATTGAGAGGTTGAAGTATATGTCGACGACATGATAGCCAAATCTAAAGAAGGAGAAAGCCATATAGATATCCTGAGGAAATTTTTTAAACGACTGAGAAAATTCCAGCTCAAGTTAAACCCAGAAAAATGCACTTTCGGGGTCACAACAGGGAAATTGTTGGGGTTTGTCATAAGCCAGGAAGGCATTAAAATCGACCCTGACAAGGTAAAGTCTATATTAGAGTTACCTTCCCCACGCTCCGTTAAAGAAGTAAGAAGCTTGCTGGGAAGATTAAATTATATAGCTCGTTTTATCTCACAGCTCACCGACAAATGCCGGCCACTATTCCATTTGTTAAAGAAGAATGCCACAATAGAATGGGACGACGAATGCGAAGAAGCATTTAGGACAATCAAAGACTACCTTATAAAACCTCCGGTCTTGATAGTCCTGAAACAAGGAAAGCCCTTATTCTTATACCTCACTATACTCCCTGATTCCATGGGATGTGTGCTCGGGCAGAAAGATGAAGAGGGAAGAGAGCGTTTCATATATTACTTGAGCAAGAAATTCACAGAAGGGGAACAGAGGTACTCAGAGGTGGAGAAGACTTGTTGTGCTCTAATTTGGGTCATGCATCGACTAAGGCAATACACCCTTTACTATCATATTGAGCTACTAACAAAGCATGATCCCTTGAAATACTTGGCAAAGAAACCAACTTTGATAGGGAGAATCTTTAAATGGAAAATGCTCCTATCCGAGTTTGATATCACATACATAAATCAGAACTTGATGAAAGGGCAAGCCTTAGCGAACCAATTGGCAGAACACCTTGTCGAGACAGATTCCCAAGAACTACAAGCTCAATTCCCGGACGAAAACATATTAACAGTGGAAGATATACCGGTGGAAGACTTTGGGATAGAGCAGAACCCGAAATGGAAACTGTTTTTCGATGGAGCCGCCAACGTATTTGGTTGTGGGGTTGGGGCAGTGTTGATATCCCCAGATGGCACTCAATTCCCTGCAGCGACAAGACTTACATTTCCCTATACCAATAATATCGCGGAATATGAGGCATGCATTCTTGACCTCAAAATGGCCTGCCAAATGGAAATCCGCGAATTAGAAGTATACGGGGACTCGTCGCTCATCATACTACAGACAAGAGGGGAATACAAGACTAAAGACCCCAAACTGGTACCGTATCATCAACACTTGACAGAGCTAATTGAAGAATTCAATGCAATCACTTTCACATACATCCCGAGAACTCAGAATCAGTTTGTAGATACACTAGCAACACTAGCATCTATGATCCAGATAACAGGGGGAGCCGAAGTTCAACCGATGAAAATAGACATCAAAAGTCGGCCCGCCTACTGCTTAACCATTGAAAAAATACAAGATGAAAAGCCCTGGTATCATAACATCAAGACCTTCCTCCAAGAAAGTAAATACCTCGAAATGGCTAGTAAGAATGACCAAAGAACACTCAGAAGGTTAGCGAGCCATTTCCTATTAAGTGGGTCTATACTCTACAAAAGATCATCTGATACCACCTTGTTAAGATGTGTGGAAAAAAATGAAGCTTGTGAACTGATGAAAGAGGTACATGAAGGAGTATGCGGACCTCATATGAATGGCTACATGTTGGCCCGGAAAATCATGAGGTTAGGATATTATTGGTTGACCATGGAATCGGATTGCATAAGATATGTTAAGCATTGTCATTTGTGCAAAGTCTACGCAAACCGGATAAATGCTCTGCCCAATGAGTTGCACTTATTATCAGCACCATGGCCTTTTTCCATGTGGGGAATCGACATAATAGGCCCTATCACTCCGACAGCATTCAATGGCCACAGGTTTATACTGGTAGCGATTGATTACTTCACCAAATGGGTAGAAGCTTTGTCATATGCCAATGTCACGAAAGGGGTAATAGTCCGCTTCTTAAAAAGGGACATAATAGCCTGATATGGAGTTCCTGAGTCCATCATCATCGACAACAGTACCAATCTTAATAACAAATCGATGACAGGTTTATGTCAACAATTCCACATAAACCACAGAAATTCAACTCCTTACTGACCTCAAATGAACGGAGCAGTAGAAGCAGCTAACAAGAATATCAAAAAGATCATCAAAAAAATGACAACAACTTACAAAGATTGGCATGAAATGTTACCGTTTGCTCTCATGGCTTATAGGACTTCAATAAGAACATTTACGGGAGCCACCCCTTATTCATTGGTATATGGTACAGAAGCAGTGCTACCAGTCGAAGTCGAAATACCATCATTCAGAATTCTGTCAGAAACTCAGCTAATCGAATCCGACTGGGTAAAGAAGAGACTTGATCAACTGAATCTGATTGATGAAAGAAGACTTACCGCACTATGTCATGGCCAGTGTTACCAACAAAGGATGGCCCAAGAATTTAATAAGAAAATGAGGCCCCGATACTTCAAAGAAGGGGATCTGGTGCTAAGGAAGGTTCTCCCGAATGCCCAAGACTCCAGAGGAAAATTCACCCCAAACTATGAAGGCCCCTATGTGGTGAAAAAGGTTCTGTCAGGAGGTGCTTTGATACTGACTCAGATGGATGGTCCAGAATTGAGAGACCCCATTAACATAGATGCTATAAAGATGTACTATCCTTAGGCAAGGGAATTGAAATTTTGCCAATGTTTATGAAAGCCAATGTTTGATACAAATTTCGTTGAGTCGAGTTTTTACTTTTACAAGCAAAGTTAATATCTCTAAATGGTCAATAATCCAAATCAATTCTCACCACAACAAATACTCCTAAACACATTACCCACCACTTCGCCAATGAAAGATAAAAACTAAAATGATAATGAATCTCAATATATTTGGTAGTATAATTCTAGCTACTTTTGAGCATTAGAACCTAGTGCATTAATAGGATAACACTACCGTCAAAAGAGCTATGTGCACAAAGAAAGGAAGCACATCAAGATTTTCAACCCCGTATCAAGATAAGAAGAAGTGAAGCGGAAGCAAACCAGCACGAAGGTTCGGTTGTTTGGTTGCTATCCACGATAAACTGGCAAGCATATTAAAATAAATAACTATCATCATAGCATGAAAGGCATCACATCATTTAGCTCAGTCAGTAGAAAGCATATTCAAAAGCATAAGATAAGTCAGCCCATAGTGGGGCACTTGTCTAAATATCCCCTTTAATAGGGTAGTCAACCCAAAGAAGGGGCACTTCCTTAGATCTCCTCCTAAGGTCAGCCTATAAAGGCACCTTTCAAGACATTTATTCCTGTCATAGGTTAGTCAGCCCACATTGGGGCACTTTCCTAAATATCTGATCTCAAGGTTAGCCCATAGGGGGCACTTTTTGAGACATTCTATCATAGGTTAGTCAGCTCAAGAGGGGCACTTTCCTAAATATCTGATCTCAAGGTCAGCCCATAGGGGGCACTTTTTGAGACATTCTATCATAGGTTAGTCAACCCATAGGGGGCACTTTCCTAAAACATATGTTCTCAAGGTCAGCCCATAGGGGGCACTTTTTGAGACATTCTACCATAGGTTAGTCAGCCCATAGGGGGCACTTTCCTAAATATCTGTTCTCAGGATCAGCTCATAGGAGGCACTTTTTGAGACATTATATCATAGGTTAGTCAGTCCATAGGGGGGCACTTTCCTAAAACATTTGTTCTCAAGGTTAGCCCATAGGGGGCACTTTTTGAGACATTCTATCATAGGTTAGTCAGCCCAAGAGTGGCACTTTCCTAAATATCTGATCTCAAGGTCAGCCCATAGGGGGCACTTTTTGAGACATTCTATCATAGGTTAGTCAACCCATAGGGGGCACTTTCCTAAAACATCTGTTCTCAAGGTCAGCCCATAGGGGGCACTTTTTGAGACATTCTATCATAGGTTAGTCAGCCCATAGGGGGCACTTTCCTAAATATCTATTCTCAAAGTCAGCCCATAGGGGGCACTTTCCTAAAACATCTGTTCTCAAAGTCAACCCATAGGGGGCACTTTTTGAGACATTCTATCATAGGTTAGTCAGCCCATAGGGGGCACTTTCCTAAAACATCTGTTCTCAAGGTCAGCCCATAGGGGGTACTTTTTGAGACATTCTATCATAGGTTAGTCAGCCCATAGGGGGCACTTTCCTAAAAAATATGTTCTCAAGGTTAGCCCATAGGGGGCACTTTTTGAGACATTCTATCATAGGTTAGTCAGCCCATAGGGGGCACTTTCCTAAATATCTGTTCTCAAGGTTAGCCCATAGGGGGCACTTTTTGAGACATTCTATCATAGGTTAGTTAGCCCATAGGGGGCACTTTCCTAAATATCTGTTCTCAAGGTCAGCCCATAGGGGGCACTTTTTGAGACATTCTATCATAGGTTAGTCAGCCCCTAGGGGGCACTTTCCTAAATATCTGTTCTCAAGGTCAGCCTATAGGGGGCACTTTCTAAGACATTCTATCATAGGTTAGTCAGCCCATAGGGGACACTTTCCTAAAACATTTGTTATCAAGGTCAGCCCATAGGGGGCACTTTTTGAGACATTCTATCATAGGTTAGTCAGCCCATAGGAGGCACTTTCCTAAATACCTGATCTCAAGGTCAGCCCATAGGGGGCACTTTTTGAGACAGTCTATCATAGGTTAGTCAGCCCAAAAGGGGCATTTTCCTAGACTCCCTCGATTAGTTAGATCAGAGGAGCACTTTTCAAACCCATCGATTAGTTAGCTCAAATGAGCACTTTTCGAATCTATCAAGTAATCAACTCATAGGAGCACATTTTCAAACTTTTGATGACCGATTAGTCAGCTCATAGGAGCACTTTTTGGAAATATTTTTCCAAACAGTCGCTAGTATAACCAGACGCTTCTGTTGACAGGTAGCTAGCTCATAAGGGCACTTCCTAAGATAATCTTCTTTTCAAGGTTGCTAGTCTGATAAGACGCTTCCTATCATCATTTATTCTACACTCCTAAACAATGCTTGAGATGTTTCCTATCGCCAACTAGTCAGCCCATAAAGCACTTTTGGGGAGGGAGCATTACTCTAAATTGTTAGGACCATTTTAAATCGTGGGATTATTAGCTCTTGGAGCATTTTCCTACTAAAAAAACAAATTCTAGATAACTAGCCAAACCAAGGCGTTATCTATTTAAGAGGCCAAAAATGGCGTCTTTCTTGTCTTTGTAGTTAAGTTTTTCAAACTTTACTACAAAGAGGGGCAGCTATAAACATCCCATTTTTGCCCTAAGAATAAATAATAATTAATAATAATCAATTTTTAAATTTTTCCAATTTTTTCCAAATTTAGCAAAAATAATAAAAATATTCAAAAAAATAAAAATAAATAGGAAAACACATCAATTTTGAAAAATGATTTCGGAAAGGGCAATAATAAGGAATAAATAATTTTTACAAATTTTTGAAATTTCAGAAAATACAAAAAAATAAAAAAAATCGCATTGCATATATGCAATTTGCGAAATAAACGAAATCAGGAAAATGAGCTAGCTCAGCTGGTCTGAGCCGTGGTCAAGTGGGTGCGTGCGGGTGCGAGGCCGGGGGTTTGAAACGCGGGGGAAGCAGTTTCCGCATTTTGTGATTTTTTTTCATTTACCCAGGACACGTGGCAGCATCTGATTGGCTGGAGGGAACGTACGCGCCGAGCGCATGATCGTCTTCAACCTCGGTCCGAGATCGTCGGCGAGGAGAAAAATTCGAATTTCGACCATTTCGATTCGATTTTTTTGCACAAATCCAATAGATCTTCAACAAAATTGAGATAAACATCATCCAATTGGAATCAAATTGAAGGATTTACACGAATTGGAGTTGGTTCATTTAACCGTCGATTCGATTTGCCTCGATCGGGGGAAATCCGAGCTTATCCAGCTCGATTTCGAGAGCCTATAAATAGATGAGGAGAGGAGGAAGCAAACAGACAGATCAAAAGCGAGAGAAAGTGAGAGAAAAGAGTGAATCGGAGACCACCGGAGGAAATCGAAGCCGCGATCGCCGATCAGGAGCTAAGCAATCACCAGGAGGCGTTTCTAGAGCAAACCACCGCCACCATTGGACTCCTCACCCTCAATAACCTAGGATTTGACACCTCACCCGCTGCAAAAGGCCGTCAGAACGCCATCAACGAGCACTCCCCGCCACCGTGTTCAACCCGATCCGACCCGACCCGCGCACCGACCCGGATCTAGGTATGTCGGATTTTCCGGATTTTTCGATTTATTTTTATTTTTAATTAGTTTATTTATTTTATATTCCGAATTGATTATTTAATTTGTCATTTATTTATTAATTTGTTATTTAGTTATTTATTTATTTATGTTTCATTTACATTTCAACAAATAGAAATGTTAGAAATTAGATTCTTTTAAGATCTAAAAAGTAATAAAATAAAATAAATAAAAAATAAAAAATAATAATAATAAATAAAAATATATAAAAATAATAAAATATTAGAAAAATAATAATAAAACTTTAGATTTTAAAATAGGATAGATAAGGACCTAGGAGGAAAATTTTTAAATCATGAAAAAAAAAATATAAAAATAATAAAAAATTATAAAAATCATGAAAACTCAAAAAAATCATAAAAATCACAAAAATCATAAAAAAATCATAAAAATTACAAAAATAATAAAAAATTAATAAAAATTCAAAAATTATAAAAATAGAAAAAAAAATGAGTTTTGTCACTTAGAAAAATCATTTTCTCAAATAAATCCAAAATTGATATTTTCCTTTAGAATTATTTGCAAAAGTCAAATTATTAAGCTTAGGTTTAATTTTTTAGAAAAATCCCAAGAATGGTAAAAATATAAATCAAAAGAGATTTCAAAATTAAAATTCACAAACCTACTAAATCTTTTCAGGAAAAGCAAACTACGGCTTATTTGATCCTGAATAGCAGGTACGTAAGCACCCGTTTGGGTCAACCCATAAAATGAAATAAAAAATCATTTTTTCAAATAACTCATTCAAAAACACAATCAAAGGCAACAAAAACAAAATAAAAGACATTTCTAGATAGAGATAATTTTAGGAGATTAGGTGGTAACCGTAAGGTTTTAATAGGTTAGCCTCCGAACTTAGAAACTCTGGTTTTCCTTTTCCTCTTTTCACCAAAAACGATAAGAGGAAATCACGATGACTAGTGGTCCAAATTAAGACTAATCCGCTCCTTTAGTCTTAATTCAATCTTTCCCAACAACAGTTGGGTGGCGACTCCAAAATTGAATGAAGTTCCTAACTCAAGTCGATAATCTATATTAGATGAGCATAAGGTCTAGTCTAGATCGGATTAGGAATGGAAAAATTCAAAAATTAGACTCGACAATGTAAAATTCTAGATTCTCCATTGAGAGTTTAGAATTATTTGACCAAATGTAGTTATTGGTGAAAAGAAAATCATCCATGAAATGGCCGGTGCTATTGTATGCCCAATATCTACCTTGAAAGAATCGTGAAGGTGCTGCTACATTGATATCTTTGACATATGTAGTTTCCCCAATCTTTACTTCTTTTCCACAACAATTTACATAGAGATTGCTTATGCTGGGACAATGAAGAGCAAATAACCATTAAAAAGACAAGCTATTTTTGTTCACCTTTTACAAAATTTATCAACTTACTTTCTAGACATTGAAGATTCTCTAAACATGAAACAGTTCTGATAGCAAGAAAAGAAATTGTAGTGTCAAACAAAAAATTATTATCAATAAGTATGCATCATATTACAATCACATTAGTGTCAAAGACATACGAATGATTGCCCTCCGATGAGCTTGCAAACAAATTCCTAAAGACAAACAATAGAAGGATTGAGGATTAGGTTGGATCAAAAGTGTGTATAAGCATTGAATTATCACATTGTAAGAACATTCCCGCTAAGTTTGATAAAGAAGTACATACACACTCCTTTCCTGACATGTTGAGCTTTTAGTTATGAAGTTGTTGCATGAAATATCACTGGAAGATACAAAAGTAAAATGGATTAGCATCATGAAAGCAAATATTTCAACATGATGTCAAGCACAATGAATATAGAATTGTGATTGACAAAAAATATGTAACATGTTCAATATGCCTATAGATTTTCTCCTTTGTTTAAAATCTAATTTGGCATTGGTCTAGTGAATAGGTTCCCAGTTAGATACCTATATAAGACAATTGTGACTACTTAAGAATGATAACAAATATTAGTACATACATTTGCAAAGAAGACTAGTAAAGTCATATATAAAAGATGAAATAAGAATTTTGGCACTTTTATCGCAACTACCTAGAGAAAAATTAATAGGATCTTAGAATTTGGGATAAGCTTTCATTTAGGTTTTACTCTTATCTCCATTTACATGAATTATACCCTTGCTCTTATAATTCTACCAATTGCTAATTTGTTGCAATACCTACTCTTGACCAAATCTAAGACCAGTGAGAATGTCAATGCCACTCCCCTTCAACCCATTATGCCTTTATCCTACCCTTTATCATTGTCAAGCCTCTTAAGCTGCCATATATTTTCATTTACAATGCAAATTTCGTTTGTAAGGAGTCTTGCCTCTCCCATGATTGTCATTCATCAATCCATTTAGTCTTTAGCAATGTCACTTGTTCTTTCAATCCCAAGTTTCATAATTCATTTGTTTGGAGATGCCTTTAACCATTCCCTTGCTTTATCAACCAAATAGTAACCTCCCATTGTATGGTCATTGTTATGGTATGAATGATCAAAGAAGCCTTAGTCATGATAAAGTCTCAATACTCACAAATTCGGTCTTGACCAAATGTAGTTGTTTTCATGCTAAGGCCTATTTAATTTAATAAATGTTAGGTAATTAAAAAAAAAGCTTATAAATATGGTGTGTACTTATACATTAATTATTTAACTATAGAAATGAACTCTTCAACCAACATATCTAAATTTAAATTTTTATATCGATTGGTTATTGAGCTAATTTTAACAAAGTATCATAATACCCTTGCATAGTCATTTCATCCCATTTATTTAAGTTTTCCACTTGAGCTAGGAGTTGACTCCATTCATTTAAGTCATCTACTTGATGGACTTTAACCAAAAGTCTTAACCTACAAGTAAGAGGAAGTGTTAAATAATAAGTATGAAATCCCACACCATATCCATAAACTCATACTTTTGTATATGTTGTGAGCTTTTATATTCATTACTTTACAATAAAGATGAATTTTCATATATACAGGCAATCTTCCCTTGTGCATAATTAAATTTTCAAGTACCACTCTCACTATACTCTTTAGAACTTCAATTGTCAACTTTAATAGTAGGTTACTTACTTAAAACCATTCTATAAACTTGATCTTGATGCTACAATTCTCATATACTTTATTTTAGGAACAAATTTCCTGTCAAGTGTCCATAAGGATCTAACAAGGGTCATCTCTATGTGTTTTACAAAAAAGAAAAATCGTAGTAAATCATCTTCTAACACCATTCTTTTGGTTTTAATGCTTGTCCTTCAAAAAATTTCTAGAGTTATTTCAAGCAAAAGCCTCTTAGCATCATTAATTAATGTTGCTTATATGTATTGGTAAAAACATTTTAAAAGTTCCACTTATAACTAATTCTAGCTTCTAAAGTTGTTATTAGCAGACCAATATTTTCCTTTACCAGAAAGGTTCCTTATAGTTTAGCTTAAAGAACTGTAAGATCATGGGACTGTATTTGATCCATTTCTTATATACCACCTTTTAAGGCATAAAAAATTAAAAGTGAAAATAAGTGCGAGAAAACTCTTCATACACATACCAACTCTAGTCTCTCAATTTATATAAGATCACAACCTAGATGATGGATTTTCGATCCACTTTTATTTAATATCAACAAGTTGTGGACCTATAGTTTATCATGATATCAAAGTAGAAAGCGCCAAGATCAAACTAGGCACACTAATTTCAGCTAGATTTAATTAGGAGCCCATTTAATGGGTTTCAATCATAAGTTAGGGCCACAAGCAAGAAATTTTTTTTTTGATTAATATGATATAAAAACACACTAGATCTTGTAAACCTAATATTTATCACTCAAAAGGCTCATCTTGGAAGTTCTCCAGTCAATTTGTTGAAGTTGACATCCCTGTAGAAGAATTTAGAAAGATAATAGTGAGCTCTTATTGCACATGTACTTTCTTCCCTCAAATTTAGTCATGCGAAATGAAAAACAAGAGGAATGCATACTCTAATCATATACTAAATAGGGTTATAAGAAACTCTAGCTGAATACTCATAGAACCTATATTTGTAGCAATCACACATGCAAAGAATGGTACATAATTAAAACATATGCCATCACACTAGACCTTCCATTATGGTAAAATTATAATTTCAAAACCACTCTTTTAGTATAAGCTTAAGCTTTTGAGTAAGCTAAATGCATATCATCTTTAAAACTGTTCAGAGGTGTTGAGTTTATCTCTATAATCAATTGATTTAAAAACTTAAACTTGTAAATATGATATTTTTATATTTACTTCTCATTAAGATGTAATCTAGAAATAGATTTCAAAAGATGTAAGATGGTTGATATTAATACTTATTAGTTGTGTACGTTGAAAATAAGGAAAATGCTTCTTTCTTTTGCTTTTACTCCACATAAGACCTCTTTGGGTGGAGAGGTCTTAAAGAAGTGAGAAAATGAACTTAATTAACAATCATAAATTAGGGAGAACATGAAAACATAACCAAGGAAGCTGCATGTCTTCATGCTAAGAGATTTTGATGATGCATAATATATAATGACCATCAATTCAAGTTTGAATAGGCAATGGTGATATCTCGTGCTCACAAGGTAATTAATTCTATCATTTTTCCATTATAATCAAGTAGCTCTCTTATGAGATTGTAGCTTCTTAATATCCTGAAATAAAAAAGAACACTTTATCTAATAAGTAACCTAAGAGGAATGAATTATTATGAAAATGCTTCAACATAGGATTTACCTCACAATGTTGACACATTAGGATTGCCGAGATTTGGAAAAGTTGCTTCAGTTCCATTCAAGTCACTGATTCTCCTGTGTGTTTGAGTTGAAATAAGCATGAAAAGAATTACTTATGGATTAAAATGACAATAGAACAATTGAAATATCATACTAACAGGTTAGTCAATCTCTTTAAAGCTGCAATCAGGTTGCTTCCTTCAATCACTTTATTAACATTAGCATTTTTGGTCAACTCAAATGTCTTATGAAAATTGTGAATTAATTGAAAAACATTGAAGAGAAGCTCTCATAGTTTTTCAATATTTGTTCAGTTCTGTATGAAATCAAGTACCTTTCAAATGAGTTGATTATCATTAAGCCACTTGTAGTCTAGTTGATTAGAAACATTCTAAAAAGGAAAAAAAAAATTAAAGACATAAATATTAGAAACTTACACTTGTGTTAATGAAGTTAATTTTGCAAATGTCTCGAGAAATTCTCCAGTAAAATTATTAGAGTCCAACCATCTAAAGAAGCAAAAGAAGAAAAAGGAGAAAGAAATTACACATAAAAAAAAAATATTTAGCCTTTAGTATAAGAGAATTTAGAAATTTGAGCAAAGAGACTCACAATACTTGCAAGTTTGCTAAATTTCCAAGTTCAAAAGGAAGAACTCTTGAAAGTTGATTGGCTTCTACACCTCTGTGCATAGTAAGTTAGATTTAGCAAAAATATTTTGCTTGTCCTAGAAAGATTTGCAAATTATTGATTAGATTGGACATACAAGTCGAAAAGAGTAGATATATTTCCTAACTCCTTTGGAATTGAACCCGATAGTAGATTTTCTGAAAGAGCACTACATCCACACCCAAATATAAGATATTAATGATGAATGTATCTAGATTCACATCATTGGAAAACATTGAAGAAAAAGAGAAAAATAGAAATACATTATCTGTCGATTTGGCATGGAACCCCATTCCAAGAGAATCGTATCATGAAGGTAGTTGCTGACAACATCACTATTTGAAAGTGTTAATTGTTAGTCTAGTTGAAACTAACATGAAACCATAACAATATATAGCAAAATAGAAATAAGGTAATTGACAAAGTTTAGGTTGGAAAATTGTTTCCAAATAACTTACAATTTTTGTAGGTAAGGAAGTTAAGCCAACTCCATTGGAAGAGTGCTTAGAAGAGCTTGAAACCTTAGAGCTCTACTCTTTGTAATTGCTAGAACAACTAAAATAATTTTATAAAGAAAGATAATGCACAAAGAAATTGAAATAAATAAATAAAAAGAATAATACTTGTCCAATTGAGAATTTTCTATAAGGAATTCCAAATTAACAATCATTTCACTACTGCAGTGATTGTTGTTACATTTAGTTCACCATTGCCAACAAAGTTATTTGTAAAATTTGAAATGAATAATTGTAATGTATACATAGCTATTAGTTGGCACATCAATATGAAAAAAAAGAAAAAAAAAAGAAAACATACCATGATACCTGACTAATTTAATGAAAAAATTATAGTTAATTACATTAATATATACTTGATTACAATGACTCTTAGTATTTTTAAATTGAAGCCCTTTCCTATTGAAGTACTATTACAATTTATTTTTTTTTTTGGTGGGGGGGGGGGAGGATTTTTCTTGAAAAAATTGGCAATTTGGCTTATAATACATTTGAAAATTTTAGTCGACTGTTACATTTAGGTTTTTTAATCTTTCATGCTTAGGAATTCTTCCATGATTTTCTCATCTAAGACTATCAATCACTTACAATTTCTGTTGAGTATTTTATTATAGTTTTAAGGGAGATTCAGTCTACAAAACTTAAGAAAATAGTAGGCGTTAAGTTGAAGTAACTTATCTAATTTAAGTCCCTAATCGTCAAAAACTCGTTCAAACATCATCAATTTAAGTTAGAAAACTAATATTATGAATGAAACTCAAGGGACTCTCTGTCTCTATTCTGACTACCTTCATCTTCAGGCAAACGAGCTGCTCTAGAAACTAAGCTAGACTCATTGGACAGCAAGATGATGAGGATGACAACTCTCAATAGTAGTGAGGAACTACTAAACTCAACTCTAGCTAGTTTCATTAACAACATTTCGATGTGTGATTAACAAGTTTACATCACGTGTATGAAAAATATAAGGATTTTAAACTGTACATTTAAAAACTTGTGGTTGAAGTCAATGCAAAGGTCAATGCATCATTGGATTATTTCACGAGGAAAGCTGTACAACGGGGGTTTTCACACAGATTCCAAGAGACAAGGACTTGGGGTCTTTTAGCATTTCACTTTGTTCCTTAATAGGGCATAGGGCTCCTTTAGAGGATCAATAAAAGTAAAAATATTTTGTAGTGGTAGTAATAGTAGTAGTAGTAGCAGCAGCAACAATAGTGGTGGTGGTGGTGCTAGTAATAGTAGTAGTAGTAGTAGTAAAGTTATTGTTAAAGTAATAATAGTATGAGTTAAAGTTGAAAGCTTATTAAGGAAATAAAAAAGAGAAGATTTATTAAGTATTACACGTCATGTGTTATATATACATGGAATATAAGATATACAACATCCAATTTTTTTTTTCTTAAAGAGAAGAGTTTTTAAGAGATTCTTAAGTAGCTTGAAAAGTTTAAAGTTGGTCCAAGGTGATACTTATAAAATAATTTAAACATAAATTAACCATCAACAAATTGTCCCATATAACTTGTCCTTATAACATGACGAGGAAGGCCTAACAACATAAATCTACACCTACTATGACAAATAGTTAGTGGATGCAATTTAAAAAGAATGTGAATTATTTCATAATAATGATTAATTTAGAGATCAATGAAAATTATAGTACCCTTTGTGATTTCTTAATCATTGATAAGCTTTTCAATATCAAAGTCCAAAATTAATGGATAGATATCATTTCCAAATGTAGAAAGAGTCTATGGACCCTTAGTTTGGGTGCATTGCGTCATGTTTTCAGTAGTACAACCACCACTTAACATGCTCTCTGCCATGTTTTCACTCCCCATCGCTTGTTCATTATGCTTTCTCATGATTTTATCCTTTGTGGCATCTGCAGATGAAACTAATGATGGAATTGCAATTTTACCTTCTAGTATACTCACAACTAAAGACATGGTAGGCCTTGATGCTAGAGAGACATTGGTGCATAAGAGAGTTGTGTGGATCATTCTCATGACCTCCGTTCTCTTGAAATCAAAACCTAATTTTGGATCTACTAACTCTAGCAAATTGCCTTTTTCTTGTAATTCTTGGGCCTACAAATAGATACATTGAAGTATGTCTTAAGTCTCCAATTATCATTAGTTTGCATTTGAAGGAAAAATAGTATAACATGATGCATCACCGATACAACAACATCTCCAATGATAATTTTAAATTTTACAACTAACTAATTTTAAAGTTTAAACTTATAGATTTATTATGTTGGGACTATAAGCTTTTAAGCCATCAATCTAAAATTTTAAACTTGTTAGATGAGTGTCGTTTTATATATAATAGTTAAAATTTGTCATAGTATTATAGAAATAGGTCCTAACTTCAACATCCTCTACACTCATTGCATCTTTAATTAATTAAGTGGTCCACACTAGATTTAGCAAGTGACTAAGGGTGTTAAAAACAGCTATAAGCTACATTAGACCTAACAAGTTTAAACTTTTAGATTAACTGGTTACGAATCTAAAATTTATCATCTATATGCTAAGAGGAAATATGCCACAACTTTGTTGTTATATTGTGGATTAGTCAAAGAACAAACGAGGGTTGATATTTTGCATAGCACTAGTTCCTAATAAACTTTCCATAGAATTACTTTCTGCAAAAACCTTCTTATTTCAACTACTAACTCCTAAAGTTTATTTCTCATTTGTATTATGTGACTCTTCTTTTCAAGTATAAGGACTAGGATTTAATATACACATGAAAATATGTAAAACTGAGTTACCCAAGCAAAAAGCACAAAGGACTCCTTTTGTTTGTGAGTTGTATTCCTCCTACTGCTAACAATTTCTAGAGCAACAATCCCAAAACTATAAACATCCACTTTATCAGTTAAATAACCATGCATTACATATTCAGGTGCCATGTATCCACTGCCACATGAATAATCAAATTAGAACTCAAAAAGTAGCATAACAAAGACCAAAGTATATCATTCTATATGCATTTGTTAATTTGTTCAAGGGATGTAGAACTAAAGAAATACGTGCTTTACAAAAGGATAAAAGGATAAAGGTGGAGTCTTACTAAGTTCCAGCAATCTCCGTACTCACGATTTCCCTGCTTTGATTTAGGAGATATTTGCTTCACTGTTATCAAAGTGCCATTAGAAAAAATGCCTTGTAATAAAGTTTCAATGATATGATTATTGGCAAAACCTTTCTTTAATGCAAGTCATCTTTAGTGCTTCCTCCTCTCTTGCATGGGACAATGGAGGCAAGACATGTTCCATTAAGTACCTTATAAACTGGGCCAAAGCCACCCTCTCCAATTTTATTGGAGTCATCAAAATTATTTGTTGCTTCCTTTATTTAGGTCAAAGTGAACACATTGGTTTGCAAGTTAAAGTGCTTAGTATCTGCATAAAAGAAGTTGATGAGGTTCATGTAAACAACTGGTTTTAGAAATATATCACTACCAATTCATTCTATTTATGATGTAATTTTGATAAAAGTTGCATGAAACTAACCATCATTTGGTTTTAACACACATCTTTTTGCAGTTAAATAAATAGAAAAGGCACCCTTCATTGTATTCATGAAACTCGGATGTAATTTTGCAACCATAATAATAAGTAAATGAGGAGATAGGGTGCACTAACTAGTATGTGGTGAAGGAGAATTGTTATGGGTACACATCAATGGAAGTTCAAATGACTTAAAAGTAAAGAGGAAGTTCATGCATTGCCATCTTTTGGCGTATGCTTTAGTCTTAGACATTCGCTTCCATAATAAGCACCAAGGATAAAAAAAATTACAAATGTAACTCCTATAACAATAGCAACAATCACATAAGAAGATATCTGACTTCTATTTGACTTTTTTGGTGGTACAAAATATGTAGAACAAAAGAAGAAAATGCACAAATGAAAATTTTAATTTTAAATTATTAAAACAAAGTGATTAGTCAAAGCTTTCATGAGAAGATGTAAAACAATTAGAACACCAAAAGGTTTTAATAGAGAAACAATAACACTAGAGCTACTTTAATATGAAAAAAGTTGTAGTAATTTATGAGAGTAGATTATGCCTTTTAACATCCAAGAAGTCAGGGGAAGACAAACAACTAACAAGGAAATGAATCTTTATATTGAACATAATTTTGCTTCACATAAAATGTATATACATAAGATGTATTAGAGCTATGGCTTCATATCCATAGTTAAAGAGACTACTGTCAAAATAGAGTAAAGTGGACGAAGCACAACAAAAGCACTTCTTGGTGCAACTTAGCTAGTAAGAGACTAGGTAGGTTTGGGGAACCAATGTGCATGTGGCATGGTATAACTTGGGTATTGTAAAACTTAAGATAATGTGGAGTTTTAGAAATGGTCAAAACTAGTCAACTAGGTGGTCTACTAAGGAGAAGATAAGCTAAATGCCAACAAGTTGGTCATCTAATGCCTTTTACTGGTCAATCAAAGTTTGCTCTACATGATTTGATAAATTTCCTATAATTTCTTCTAAGACCGCTTTTGGTCATTCCTTACATTTATTAGGTCTATAAATACTTATATTAAGGTTTACAATGTAAGAGAGAGGGTCCTTGTACTTAAAACAATTTTGACATAGTGAATTGTGCTAATTTGCTCCACCACATCTATTTTCTTTCCCTAATTCTTTTTACTATTGTTATTATCGCAATAGTATAATCCATTTATTCCATGCACTATAAAAAATAAAATGGGTTACAATGATACTAACCCGGATTAACTGAAATAGTAGATATTAGAGGACCATATGATCCTCTATTAGGTATAGCAATCATGCCTTTTCCCACCTAATACAAACATATCTCAAAGGTGCCACTAGTGATGGGGATGGTGAAGTTTTTTACTATCGGCCTTCCAGCACCTCTTGCTTCTTCCACAATGTTAAAATCCGTTAACACCAACTTATCCTACAAGTGTTCAATTCATCAGCACTTTGCAAAACAATGTTGATCTCCTATCACATTATCATCTCATATATTGACATTATTTATATACTTGGGAGGTTAAGCAATTTAAAAAGATGCGAAACTCATAGGAAAAGTTTGATGTGTATTGAGATGATAAGAGCATGGAAGGGACCATCACTTGTACATAAGCAAAAAAAAAAAATGCACCTGCCAAGGCTAGTATAATTGTGGTCACTAGTAAAAACAATCTCTGCAAAATAGAGGTTGATCATGTAATTTCCATTCATCAGACAATAACCATAGTATGTAAGAGAGCGGAGAAAGACGTGCATTCATGTATAATTCTGGATTTTCCATTGAGAGTCTAGAATCATTCGACTGAATGTATTTATTAGACCAAACAGAATTATCCATGAAGTGGCTGATGCTACTGTATGCCCAATTATATCTACTTTTAGAGAATTGTGTTGATGATGCTACATTAGTATCTTTGTCGTATGTAGTTTCCCCAATTTTTACTTCTTTTCCACCACAATTTATATAGAGATTGCTTATGTCTGGACAATGAGGAGATGAGCAATTAACCATTAAAAGGACGAGCTATTTGGTTTACCTTTTATGAAAATTATCAACTTACTTTCTAGACATTAAACGCTTTCTAAACATGAAATAGTTCTAATACCAAGAAAAGAAATCGTAGTGTCAATAATAAAAATTATTATCAATAAGTATGTATCATATTAAGATCACATTTAAGTCAAAGACATATGAATGATTACCCTCCGATGGGCTTGCAAACAAATTCCTAAAGACAAACAATAGAAGGATTGAGGATTAGGTTGGATAAAAAATGTGCATAAGCATTGAACTATCACATTGTAAGAACGATCCCTTTAAGTTTGATAAAGAAGTACATACACACTCTTTTGCTAACATATTGAGCTTTTATTCATGAAGTTGTTGTATGAAATATCACTGGAAGATACAAATTAGAATGGATTAGCATAATGAAAGTAAATAGTTCAACATAATGTTAAGCACAATGAATATAGAATTTTTATTGAAAAAAAAAAATCATGTAACATGCTTAGTACTCGTACACATTTTCTCCTTTGTTTAGAATCCAATTTGGCATTGGTCTAGTGAATAGGTTCCTAGTAAGATACCTATATAAAACGGTTGTGGCTCCTTGAGAATGATAACAAATATTAGTACATACATTTGTAAAGATGATAGGTAAAGTCATATAAAAAAGATGAAGTAAGAATTTTAGCACTTCTATAGCAACTACCTAGAGAAAAATTAATAGAATATTAGAATTTAGAATGAGCTTTCATTTAGGTTTTACTCCTATCTCTATTTACATGAATTATACCCTTGCTCTTCTAATTCTAACAATTGCTATTTCATTACAATGCCTACTCCCAACCAAATCTAAGACGACTAAGAATGTCAATGCCACTCTCCTTCTACTCCTTATGACTTTATCCTACCCTTTATCATAGTGAAGCCTCTTGAGTAGCCATCCATTTTCATTTATAATACAATAGTCATTTATTAGGAGTCTTGCCTCTCCCATGACTGTCATTCATCAATCCATTTAGTCTTTAGCAATTTCATTTGTCCTTTTAATCCTAAGTTTCATAATTGATTTGTTTAGTGATTCCTTTAACCATTCCCATACTCTATTAGCCAAAATACTAACCTTCCCTATATGATCATTGTTATGATATGAATGATCAAAGAAGCTTTAGTCGTGATAAAATCTCAATATTCACATATATTGTCTTAACCAAATGTAGTTGTTTCCATGCTAAGGCCTATTTACTTTAATAAATGCTAAGTAATAAATATGAAAACCTATACATTTAACTTGTAGATATGGTCCTTGTATCATTTCATAACTTCTCCTTTATTAATGAATTTTTTTTTTAACTTATCTATATATATATATATAATAGTAAAAAATAGACTTATAGATGTGGTGTGTATTTATATATTAATTATTTAACTATAGAAATCAACTCCTCAACTAATCGATCCAAACGCAAACTTTTAGATTAGTTGGTTGTCGATCTAATTTCTACATAGTATCAAACTACCATTGTATCCTTGCATTATCATTTCATTCCTATCCATTCAAGTTTTCCACTTAAGTTAGGAGTTGACTCCATTCATTCAAGTTGTTTACTTAATGGACTTCAATCAAGAGTCTTGAATCACAAGTAAGAGAAAGTGCTAAATAATAAATATAAAATCCTACACCATATCTATAAGCTCACACTTTTATATATGGTGTGAGCTTTTATGTTCATTACATAACAATGAAGATGAATTTTCACATATATAGGCAATCTTCACTTGTCCACAATCAAATTTTCTAGAGCCACTTTAGCTATTCTCTCTAAAACTTCAATTATTGACTTCAACAACAAGTTACTTGTTTAAAACCATTCTATAAACTTGATCTTGATCCTACAATTCTCATATACTTTATTCAGGGAACAAGTTTCTTATCAGGTACCCATAAGGATCTAACAAGGGACGTCTCTATGTGTTTTACGAGAAAAGAAAAACCAAAGTAAATAATATTCTAAGACCGCCATTTTGGTTTTAATGTATGTCTTTAAATCATTTCTAGAGCTTTCAAGCAAGAGCCTATTAGCATCATTAGTTAATGTTGTTGACATGTATTGGTAAAAACACTTAAAAGGTTCCACATATCACTGATTTTAACTTCTAAAGTTGTAACTAGCAAACCTATATTCTCCTTAAGTAGAAAGTTTTCTTATAGCATAGCTCATTCAACTCTAAGATCATGAGACTGTATCTTATCCTGATGTGCCTAAAATCAAGATTAAGCACATGCAATTGGAGCAATTTATAAACCTCAAATGACTAGTCTAATTTCGGTTCAAAACTACTAGAAATTGCGTGATTCCTATTGGAGTGCAAGTAGATTCGAATGCTATAACTTACAAATAAAAAATCCACAATGATCAAATTCTTCAAAACAACACTAAACAAACTTGAATGCTGTCGAGTCTAATTTTTTATTTTCCCATTCCTAATCCGATCTATACTAGACCCTATGCTCATCTAATGTAGACCCTCGACTTGAGTTAAGAATTTCGTTTTGTTTTGGAGTCGCTACCCAATTGTAGTTGGGAAAGATTGAATTAGGATTAATTGAGCGGGTCAATCCTAATTTGGACCACTAGTCAGCATGATTTCCTCTTTTCGTTTTTTGTGAAAACAGGAAAGGAAAAACCAGAGTTTCTGAGTTCGGAGGCTAGCCTATTAAAACCCTAAGGTTACCACTGATAAAGGCATATTTTATCATGTTGTATTTTGTGATTGGTATATATATTATTGTCAATTATTAGAAATTTCCAATAAAAATATACTTAAATTGCATTTATATTAATATCATAGGGATTAATGGACTTGAAGATGTACATGATGCAAAACATGAAGAAATCACAAGCAAGAGATGAGACACGGCTGTACCTTATGTAGTGTTTTTCCTTTCCACGATGATCAAAGAAAAATAAAGGACGAGAGGCTTAAGGGGATAGCCTACGGCCGTGCTTCATGTGGTGGGTGTGTTTACCCCCTGAGACACGGTCGTGCTTAAAAGAAGAAGGAAAGAAGAAAATGCCGAGAAGCTTATGGAGTTGTCCCACGGCCGTGGTTTATGTGGTGGCAGTAACAACCACATTACACACGGCCGTGCCTCATGTGGTGGACTGTCGACTTAATGAAAGAAGAAAATGCCGAGAAGCTTAGGGGGATAGCCTACAGCCGTGGTTTATGTGGTGGCAGTAACAACCACATTACACACGGCTGTGCCTCATGTGGTGGCTTGCTGACTTTTCATGTTCTTGTCCAATTTGTACGTTTCTGCAGGGCATAAAAGTAGGGGAAAGAAAAGAAAAGAAAAAAACGACGGGGGAGAGGAGAGTAGACTTTAGACTTTTAGAACTTTGTTTTGAGAAATTTTAGTTTTTTACAAGGGAATTGAATATTGAATTCAATTGGACTTCCATCAATTGAGATCAAGTCAGAAATCTCTGAAGAGTTGTTCTAGAATCTTATTTCCAGATTTGCTGCATATTGGTGACTTCTTATCCTAATCATATTTTGCATTTCTGTGAATTGGTTTTTATGTCTTCAATGGATTCTTTAACATTTTTCATTGAATTTTGTCTTGTTGTTATCTATTGTATGGCTGGCTAATTTCATTTGTGGGAATAGTGGATGAAGCCCTAGTTTGCTAAAATGATCAGTGTAGTTTTGTTATGAGATTGATATATATGTAGAATATTCATGTTGTGAATTTCTATAATTTCAATTTAATTGTGATAAGATTAGATTGTTAAAAATCCAGTTAATACGAAAGTGGAGATAGGATTTGTTAGGGATTCTTAATTAGATTAATGAGACAATGCGAAAGCGGCGTTAATTGGTTTAATTAGGGTTCATAGAGAGATTAAAGCTATGTTCTAATTAATTATTCACTAAGAGATTAGGGATAATTGTATTAAGGGCTTAAGGTGATCATAGCATCGAAAAATGTATGAGAGTATATTAGAATCCCCTATTAATTAGAGATACGAAAGTGGACTAATTGATTTGAGGTTTAAAATATTGAACTCACGTGAATAACCACATATAAGTTGATTTCAATAACTTAACGGTAGTTTGATTAGCATGACTAGGGTGAATTCTAAATTCCTACTGTTCAATTAGAAGTATTTATAAGAATCTTATAATTCTCATTAGCATAGAACTTAATTTAATCTCTTTAGTTAAATATATAAAAAAAATTCATGTTTGAATTACCTAAATATCAGTATAAGTTATTATAGGTTTGGTAATCTTTTTAGTCCTCGAGGGAACGATACTCTACTCATCATATATTACTTGATTGCGACCTAGTATACTTGCTAGCGGTTTCACTTATACATTTCACAAGGGATCAAGTTTTTGGCGCCGCTGCTGGGGACTATAAGATATTAGACTTTGTAGCTTTGTTGGTAATTTAGGCGCATTTTACTGTTTACTTTGGTGTTTGTTCTCTTTGCAGTTGTTCTATGCATAGGAGTCTAAGTGCTGAATCATTACAGTTTGATCCTGAAATTGACCGCACCTTTCATAGGTTGAGAAGAGAGAACAGAGACAGAAGGGTAGCACAAGAAATCGAGATGGCAGGAAACGACAATGATTAGATACAGGGCCATCATAGAGCTCTTAGAGATTATACTGTACCTGTTGTTGCAGGTTCAGCGATAAGGAGGCCTGCTATTCAAGCTAACAATTTCGAACTAAAGCCGTCACTCATTCAAATGGTTCAATCAAATCAATTTGGAGGGTACCCAAATAAGAGTCCTGATGATCATATAACTGTATTCCTCCAATATTGCAACACAGTGAAGATGAACAATGTTGCAGAAGATGTCATCAGATTACAGCTTTTCCCTTTCTCACTAAGGGATAAAGCTCGAGCTTGGTTTCATTCACTACCACAGGAGTCTATCACTACTTGGGCTGACCTCTCAACAAAATTTTTAAAGAGATTTTTCCCACCATCCAGAACTGCAAAGCTTAGAAGTGATATCACAAACTTCACCAAGTTTAGTGGTGAATCACTTTATGAGGCGTGGGAGAGATTCAAAGAGGCAATCAGGAAGTGCCCCCACCATGGGCTGCTAGACAATCTTCTTATTGAGATTTTCTATCTCAGTTTAGATGAGACATTGAGGTCACTGGTAGATGCGGCTTCAGGAGGTGCACTCATGGGGAAGAGTTATGTTGAAGCGAGTGCTTTGACAGAGGAGATGGCCTCCAGCGCTCACAATTGGCAGAATGAGAGGAACAAGTCCAGAGTGGCATCTATTGATTAGAGAGAGACTATCGCACAGTTAACTGCACAAATATCAGCTCTCACCACTCAGGTAAGTAAACTCACTTCCACTCAATCCTTTCACACTAACCGGGTTGCTTTTTGTGAGATGTGTTCAGGACTGCATTTGACATTTGAGTGTATGTCAGGGAATGCTTCTGCTTCATCTAGTGGTGGACAGGCGAATTATGTCAACAATTTTCAGCGGAACAACTAAGGACTCTACTCCAACACATATAATCCAGGATGGCGTAATCATCTAAATTTTTCATGGAGGAACGACAACAACATACTCAAGCCACCACCTGGATTTCAGAAAACAGGTCCTGCCCCAACTGCTCCACCCCAACAGAGTCAATCAAAGATGGAAGAGCTCATGTTGAGCTACATGCAAAAGACAGATACCATGCTGCAGAATCAACAAGCCACAATTAGGAATCTAGAGGGTCAGATTAGCTAAATCTCTCAACAGCTGAGCAATAGACCATCTGGGTCTTTGCCTAGAAAAACTGAGGAGAATCCAAAAGGTGTCAATGCAATTGTGTTGAGGAGTGGTAAGGAATTGGAAAAAGTTGACACACATGCTCAAGAGAAAGAGGAGAGTTCAGAGAAAGACAAAGGGAAGAAAAAGGTAGAGGAACCAAAACAGCTAACACCAGAGGTGAAACTCTATATTCCTCCTATACCTTTCCCAGGGCGATTGAAGCAACAGCAGTTAGATTCCCAATTCGCTAAATTCTTGGAGGTGTTTAAGAAGCTCCAAATCAACATTCCTTTTGCAGAGGCACTCCAGGAGATGCCTTCATATGCGAAATTCATGAAAGAGCTTCTTACAAAAAAGAGAAAAATTGATGGCAATAAACCGGTAATGCTTACAAGAGAATGTTCTATGATTCTTCAGAAGGACATTTCAACTTTGCCAAAGAAACAAAGAGATCAAGGGAGTTTTACTGTTCCTTGCACAATTGGAAATTCTTATTTTGATAAAGTTCTTATTGATTCAGGTGCAAGTATTAACTTAATGCCTCTCTCTATTTTCAGGGAACTTGGATTGGGAGACTGCAAGGAGGCCCGTGTCACTTTGCAATTAGCTGACAGGAGCATTAAATATCCCAAAGGTATTGTGGAGAATGTTTTAGTGAAAGTAGACAAGTTCTACTTTCCAGTTGATTTCATTGTCTTGGAGATGGAAGAGGATAGAGAGGTGCCCATGATTCTTGGTAGACCATTCCTTGCTACAGGTAAAGCTTTAATAGATGTGGAACAAGGTAAGCTCACTTTAAGAGTTATGGATGAACAAATAACTTTTAATGTGTATGATGCTATGAAACAATTTGATGAATGTAAGTCCTGTTGCACTATTGATAACATTGATGAGCTTACTAGTGAATCTAAGGAAGAGAAAGCAGGCTTGGTTACATTAGAATCTGTTCTTAGAGATGTGGATGATTGGAGTGATGATGAAAAGCCTATGGATGAATGTATGGAGGAGGCGATAGAAATCAAGGCTCGATATTATGAGGAGTTGGGCACAAGTGCAACAAAACCAATGCCATCTTTGACACAACCTCCGGTGCTAGAACTTAAACCTTTACCTAGTCATTTGAAATATGCTTATTTAGGAATGGATAATACTTTGCCAATAATTATTTCTTCTTTCTTGACAGGTGATCAGGAGCAACAACTCTTAGAAGTGCTGAGAGAGCATAAGGAGGCAATAGGATGGACAATTGCAGATATCAAGGGAATTAGCCCTCTAATTTGCACTCATCGCATATTCTTGGTGGCTGAATGTAAACCTATAGTTCAACCACAGAGACGACTAAACCCAACTCTTAAAGAGGTAGTGAAAAAAGAAGTACTCAAGCGGTTGGATGCAGGTATTATCTATCCTATCTCCGATAGTAAATGGGTTAGTCTAGTTCAAGTAGTGCCAAAAAAATGTGGTATGACTGTAGTAAAGAATGATTCCAATGAGTTAATCCCTACTCGTACTGTGACCGGGTGGAGAGTGTGCATAGACTATAGAAAAGTGAATGACGCCACTCGCAAAGATCATTTTCCCCTCCCATTTATTGATCAGATGTTAGAGAAACTAGCAGGGCATGGGTACTATTGCTTTTTAGATGGTTATTCTGGGTATAATCAGATCCATATAGCACCTGAGGACCAAGAAAAAACCACATTTACATGTCCTTATGGCACCTTTGCCTATAGAAGGATGCCCTTTGGTTTATGTAATGCACCTGCTACTTTTTAGAGGTGTATGATGTCTATTTTTTCTGACATGTTAGAGAACTTCATTGAGGTGTTTATGGATGATGTTTCAGTTGTTGGGAAGTCATTTGATAAATTTAGGCTATGTGCTTAAAAGATGTAAAGAGACCAATCTGATTCTTAACTGGGAGAAATGCCATGTTATGGTAAGAGAGAGAATAGTCTTGGGTCATAAGATATCAGAAAGAGGGATTGAGGTCAACCGTGAAAAAGTGGAGATTATTGAAAAGTTGCCACCACCTACTTCATTGAAAGGAGTCAGAAGTTTCTTGGGACATGCTGGTTTTTACAGAAGATTTATCAGGGACTTCTCTAAAATCTCTAAACCTCTTTGTAATTTACTTGAAAAAGATACTGCTTTTAATTTTGATGACAAATGTTTGCAGGCATTCAATTTGTTGAAGGAGAAGCTCACAACTGCACCAGTAATTGTTGCACCTGATTGGGAGCTTCCGTTTGAATTGATGTGTGATGCCAGTGACTATGCAATAGGAGCAGTACTTGGGCAAAGGAGAGGTAAGTTGTTTCATGTCATATATTATGCTAGTAGAACCTTGAATGAGGCTCAAAGGAACTATGCTACTACTGAAAAAGAACTCTTAGCAATTATATTTGCATGTGATAAGTTACGGTCCTATCTAATAGGTTCTAAGATCATAGTATATACAGACCATGCTGCGCTTAAGTATTTGTTTGCTAAAACCGATGCTAAGCCAAGGTTAATTCGTTGGATTTTACTGCTACAAGAATTTAATCTTGAAATCAAAGACAAAAAGGGAACAGAGAATGTTTTAGCTGATCATTTGTCAAGGTTGGAATTTGAGTGTTCAGATCCACCTATCAATGAAAATTTCCTAGATGAACAATTGTATGGAGTTGAAATCCAAGGACTACCTTGGTATGCTGACATCGTTAATTATTTGGTTAGCAAAATCATACCTTATGGTATTTCATACCAACAGAAAAAGAAGTTTTTACATGATGTAAAATTTTACTTTTGGGATGAACCATATTTGTTTAAAAATTGTGCTGATCAAATAATTAGACGATGTGTGCCAAAAATTGAACAAATTAGCATCATTCAGCATTGTCATTCAAAAGAGGTAGGAGGTCATTTTGGTGTAGAGAGAACCGCAGCTAAAGTTTTATCTTGTGGATTTTATTGGCCTAGTTTGTTTCGGGATTGCAGGAACTATATCATGTCATGCGCTCAATGCCAAAAGACAGGTAACATTTCTAGGAGACATGAATTACCGCAGAACGATATTCTTGTAATAGAACTTTTTGATGTTTGGGGGATAGATTTTATGAGTCCATTTCCCTCTTCTTATTCAAACAAATACATTCTCTTGGCTGTCGACTATGTTTCGAAATGGGTAGAAGCGGTTGCTTTGCAAACTAACGACGCCAGAGTTATAGTTAGATTTTTGAAAAGAAACATTTTTTCAAGATTTGGAGTACCTCGAGCTATCATAAGTGATGGGGGGTCACATTTTTGTAACAAGCAATTTGACAAATTATTATCAAAATATGGGGTTACTCATAAAATTGCTACTCCTTATCATCCTCAAACTTCAGGTCAAGCCGAGGTATCTAATAGGGAAATTAAACGTATTTTGGAAAAAACTATTAATGCATCTAGAAAAGATTGGTCATTAAAACTTGATGATGCATTATGGGCTTATAGAACTGCGTTTAAAACTCCCATAGGAATGTCCCCATACAAGATTGTGTTTGGTAAGTCATGTCACCTACCAGTGGAGCTTGAGCACAAAGCATACTGGGCCATAAAGTTCCTTAACTTTGATTTGCAAGCTGCAGGTGAAAAGAGATTACTCCAGTTGAATAAATTGGCAGAATTAAGAGAAGAAGCATATGAGAATGCAAAGATCTATAAGGAGAGAGCTAAGAGATGGCATGATCAGAACATTTTAAAACAAGAGTTTTTGCCAGGTCAGAAAGTATTATTATATAACTCTCGATTAAAATTGTTCCCAGGTAAGTTAAGATCAAGATGGTCTGGACCTTTTGTTATTTCACAAGTTTTTCCTTATGGTACAGTAGAATTGAGATCAGAAGATAACCAAACTTTCAAAGTAAATGGTCAACTTCTTAAACATTATCATGAAAGAGAAAACTTTGATAGAGATGCCACCACTGTGGATCTTGCACAGCCTAAGTAAAAAGAAGGAGGAAAGTTAGGCTAAAGACTTTAAACTAAGCGCTTCATGGGAGGTAGCCCATGATTAAAGATTTTTGTAAATTAATTTTATTTTTCAAAAAAAAAAAATCGGCCGAGGATTTTAGGGGGATGAGATACGGCCGTGGTTCGTGTGGTGGCCCTAAATCCACCACATGTCATACGGTCGTGCCATGGTAATGTGAAAATTACGGGTTGACACACCCCTTACACCACGGCCGTGTGTAAAAAAAAAAAAAAATTTACTGTGGCGAGGGTTATGTAGATAACCCACGGCCGTGGGTTATGTCTTGCCTACGCGAGTATAAAACTTGCTAGCGGTTTCACATATAAAAACTTGATCCCTTGTGAAATGTATAAGTGAAACCGCTAGCAAGTATACTAGGTCGCAATCAAGTAATATATGATGAGTAGAGTATCGTTCCCTCGAGGACTAAAAAGATTACCAAACCTATAATAACTTATACTGATATTTAGGTAATTCAAACAGGAATTTTTTTATATATTTAACTAAAGAGATTAAATTAAGTTCTATGCTAATGAGAATTATAAGATTCTTATAAATACTCCTAATTGAACAGTAGGAATTTAGAATTCACCCTAGTCATGCTAATCAAACTACCGTTAAGTTATTGAAATCAACTTATATGTGGTTATTCACGTGAGTTCAATATTTTAAACCTCAAATCAATTAGTCCACTTTCGTATCTCTAATTAACAGGGGATTCTAATATACTCTCATACATTTTTCAATGCTATGATCGCCTTATGCCCTTAATACAATTATCCCTAATCTCTTAGTGAATAATTAATTAGAACATAGCTTTAATCTCTATATGAACCCTAATTAAACCAATTAACGCCGCTTTCGCATTGTCTCATTAGTCTAATTAAGAATCCCTAACAAATCTTATCTCCACTTTCGTATTGACTGGATTTCTAACAATCTAATCTTATCACAATTAAATTGAAATTATAGAAATTCACAACATGAATATTCCACATATATATCAATCTCATAACAAAACTACACTGATCATTTTAGCAAACTAGGGCTTCATCCACTATTCCCACAAATGAAATTAGCCAGCCATACAATAGATAACAACAAGACAAAATTCAATGAAAAATGTTAAAGAATCCATTGAAGACATAAAAACCAATTCAAAGAAATGCAAAATATGATTAGGATAAGAAGTCACCAATATGCAGCAAATCTGGAAATAAGATTCTAGAACAACTCTTCAAAGATTTCTGACTTGATCTCAATTGATGGAAGTCCAATTGAATTCAATCTTCAATTCCCTTGTAAAAAACTAAAATTTCTTAAAACAAAGTTCTAAAAGTCTAAAGTCTACTCTCCTCTCCCCCGTCGTTTTCTTCTTTTCGTTTCTTTCCCCTGCTTTTATGCCCTGCAGAAACGTACAAATTGGACAAGAATATGAAAATTCAGCAAGCCACCACATGAGGCACGGCCGTGTGTAATGTGATTGTTACTGCCACCACATAAACCACGGCCGTGGGATAACTCCATAAGCTTCTCGGCATTTTCTTCTTTCCTTCTTCTTTTAGGCACGGCCGTGTCTCAGGGGGTAAACACACCCACCACATGAGGCACGGCCGTGGGCTATCCCCTTAAGCCTCTCGTCCTTTATTTTTCTTTGATCATCGTGGAAAGGAAAAACACTACATAAGGCACGGTTGTGTCTCATCTCTTGCTTGTGATTTCTTCATGTTTTGCATCATGTACATCTTCAAGTCCATTAATCCCTATGATATTAACATAAATGCAATTTAAGTATCTTTTTATTGGAAATTTCTAATAATTGACAATAATATATATACCAATCACAAAATACAACATGATAAAATATGCCTTTATCAACTCCCCCATACTTGAACTTCTGCTTGTCCTCAAGCAATTAATAAAATGTCAAATGAAAATACAAAATTTTCTTTCCTCATAATTGATTTGAAAAGATGGTACCTACCACTCTAACTAACTGAAAACATGTAACTGGTATACTTAGAAAAAAATTGAGTAGTTAATCTGGAAAGACTAACTTTTATTCCTAATGTTTAACCACCGAACTCCTATTTCAACAGATAAATTCTCAGTCCAATAAAGCAAAACACTCATTTAAACTTCAAAAGCAACTAGCAAGTATAAAATCTCTTTAATTACTTATCTGAATAAGATAACACAAAGTTAAAGCATATGGTATCCACTCTTCCCCTAGATATTTTTCCTTTTTTATAATAGTCTTATTTCATTCTTTTTTTTTTTTGTTTTTTTTTAAAAGACTTGTCTTAATGTTATTTGTCGATTACTTTTATTTTATTTTCTGTTAGAACTGTAATAATTCCTTAAACACTATGGGTGATGTTAGACTGTGAATATTTTTGATCTATTTTGTCTCTTTGTGTTTCTTTGTTCTAACTTCAGGAACTAAAGGAAAAATGTGCAGTTCATATGGAAAAGCAATGGTACTTTCATGATGAAATATTCCAGAGACTTTGCTCACCACCCAAATTTCCTAAAATCTAAACCTTATTCGAAATGTCTTTTATTTATTTTTTGTTATCCTTTTATTTTGTTTTTGAATAACCTATTATGAGAAAATGATTTTTGTTCTTTTTAGGATTACCCCAAATGGGTGCCTACGTACCTGCTATTTAGGATCAAACTTGCCGTAGTTCGCTTTTCCTGAAAAACTTTAGTGTGTTTGTGAATTTTAATTATGAAATTTCTTTTTATTTATGTTTTTACCATTTTAGGATTTTTCTAGAAAAAAATCTAAGCCTAAGCTTGATAATTTGATTTTTTTTTAAATAATAATTATTTTAAGGGAAAAAAATTTGGATTTATTTAAGGAAATGATTTTTCTAAGTGATAAAAATTTCATTTTTCTATTTTTCAAGTCATTTATACTATTATAAATTTTTATTGATTTTTATGAATTTTTATAATTTTTTATAATTTTTATGAACTTTTATGAATTTTCATAATTTTTATTAATTTTTATAATTTTTATTGAAAAATTTTCTCCTAGATTCTTTTATCTATCCTATTCTAAAATCTAAATTTTTATTATTATTCTTTTCTAATATTTTTGTTATTTTCTTTATAAATTTTCACATTTTTACTATTTATGATTATAATTATTATTTTTATTTTATTATTCATCCTAAATTAAATCGTAAAAAAAATCTAAATTCTAAATTTTTTTCTATTTTTGAATTATAAATAGAAAATAAGTAAATAAATAAATTCGAAATAAATAAAAATCGAAAAATCCGACTTACGTGGATCCAGGTCGGTGCGCGGATCTAGTTGGTCGGGTTGATCAGACACGGCGGCTGGGAGTGCTCGTTGATGGCGTTCCGACAGCCTTTTGAAGCGATTGAGGCATCGATTCCTAGGTTTTCAGGGGTAGGGAACTCAACTGTGGCGGTGGATTTCTCCAAAAACGCCTCTTGGTGACAGCTCAATGCTTGATCGGTGGTCGCGGCTTGAAGAACTCCGGCGAGACTTCGATTCTCTCTCTTTTATCTCTTTTTCTCACTTTTGATCCATGCCTCTACCTCTCCCCTTCATCCTCTATTTATAGGTGCAAGAAATCGAGCTGGATAAGCTCGGATTTCCACCGATTGAAGCAAATCGGATTTACGGTTAAAACCCATCTCCGATTTGTGCAAATCCATTGATTTGTTGCGATTTGATTCCAATTGGATTATGTTTATCTCATTTCAGTTGAAGATTTGTTAGATTTGTGCAAAAAATCGAATCAAAACGGCCAAAATTCGATTTTTTCTCCTCGCCGGCGATCTCATACGGAGGTTGAAGATGATCACGCGCCCGGCGCGTGCGTCCGCTCCAGCCAATCAGCTGCTGACACATGTCCCAAGCGAAGAAAAAATTTGCAAAACGCGGATTCTGTCTCCCCCGCGTTTCGAACCCTTGACTGAGCCCACTCCCGCGCGCACCAGACCAAGGTTCAGACCAGCTGGACTAGCCCACTTTCGCGATTTTCTTATTTTCGCAATTTGCATATATGCAATGCGATTTTTTTTATTTTTTGTATTTTTTGAAATTTCGAAAATTTATAAAAATTATTTAACCCTTTTTATTGCTATTTCTGCAATTATTTTCCAAAACTGACATATTTTTCCTATTTATTTTATTTTTTGAATGTTTTTCCTATTTTTGCTAAATTAGATAAAAATGTAGGAAAATTGGAAAAAATTGGAAATTAATTATTATTGATTATTAGTGAAAAAATGGGGTGTTTACAAATGCCATGTGAATTCAACAAAAACAACAAGAACCAATCTGAGATCCCCCTTTTCCTAACAAAGTGATCCACGGTTCAAATAAAGCAAAATTGATGGTTAGAACTAATGTCAAAACCGATCAATTTTATAACATGATAAAATGATTACAATTGAAATCAAAATCTGCCCAAGAACAATCCTAATCAACCCTAGATATAACTCACTAGTGATAAAAAGGAAGCACAACAAAAGGAATTAATATTACTCACAATTTCTTTTTGTTGTAACTCGCCACAATTTCAATTCTTGGTATTGAAATTGATAAGAGCAATTTGGATTTTAGGAAAAACCCTAACCTCACACGCGAAGTGTTTTCTATTTCTAAAAATTTTGGCTACCCCCTCAAAACCCTACTTAAGCAAGTATTTATACTTGCTCCCTTTAAAGTTAAAAAGTTCACAAAATTACAACTATGCCACTTTTTAGGGTGGCCGGTCCTAAAAGACAATTACAAGCAAATGGAAGTGTCCCAAAAGAAAGATTACAACTTAAATAGTCCAAAGAAACAATTACAAATACAAAAATAATAAGAATCCTCAAAGAGCCAATGCATCGAGGCGATGTCGATCATAGTGGGTCATTGGATGAGAATCTGATGATGTCCCTTTGCGATCAACAAATGAAAGTCATTTGGCATCCCGTAGAGAAATATTATTGTACTTGTAAGATTATTACTTAAATATTTATTAGATAAAAGAAATAAAGGTAAAACATGAGTGATTTGGATCATCACCTAAATCGAGTTCTGTAACCATTTAGGTTGTCAGAAAAATTCTCATCATCTCCTTGGACCTCTGAAAGATTTGCCCTCAAATATAGAGGGTCATTTTTGGAACTGAACCCGGATATTTCTGTTGGCCTGTTCTCCCAGTTACTAGATGTAATGGAAGTAGTTCTAATCTTCTCCTGGAATTTGTACACCTCAGATGGAGTCATTGGCAATAGTACTATTCGAGACCCTCCCATACTGAACATATAGGTGTTTCTAAAACCATCATGTAATACCTTCCGATCAAACATCCAGGGCTTACCCAATAGCAAGTGGAACACACACATAGAGATCACGTCACATAGAATCTCATCGTGATACTTCTGCCCAACACTCACAGGCACCTTTGCCCTTAGAATAACATGCATATTACCTCGATTATCCAACCAATGCAAATTATAAGGGCTAGGATGTGGACTAGTAGATAATTGTAATTTGTCTACTAGTGCAGCAGATATAACATTTGTGCAACTATCACTATCAATGATGAGTACATAATGGTTACCTCTGATCCTGCAGGAAGTGTGGAATATGTTCTCCCTCTGTATGTCCCTAACATCAGGAGATAAGGTCAGAGTCCTACATAACACGTTAATGGGTAAATACTGTTCACTTGTACCCTCCTCATATGTTTCTGCAGTCTGATCATCATAGTACTCCTGCAGTGCTACAAATAGATCTGTAGGCTCAGCCTGTTCCTTCCCATCCTCAATATCCTCTTCAATGACCTCCATAACGGTTATAACCCTCTTATTTGGATACTGTGTTGCCATATACCTAAATCTCATGCATTTAAAGCATTTAATTTGGCGTATCTTTCCACTAGTAGATCCTAGAACAGTTTGTCTCACGTCTGGTGTTATTACCTCTTTAACCTTCCTAGAGGGTATATTTTTCCTATCAGTGCTGGGGGTAGCTCTATCAACTGCCCTCACTGTCTCACCTACCACCTTTGCTCCTCTTAATTGACCATCAGCTGCCACGAGCCTAGTAGTAATACTAAGCCTACTATTTGGAACCCTGAATAAATTGGATCACCTTTGCCTCTCCACTTTTAAAGCCAACTAAATAGCTTCATCAAGTGTATTATATTGCTATAGCTCAACAACATACGCTATCTCATATTTTAGCCCTGAAACGAAGCATGCTAGGGTTTGTTCTAGAGGCTCGATTGACCCACATCTAATCATAAGGGTTTTAAATTTCTACACATAATCATCAACCGTCTTGCCTCTCTGCCTCAATGTCTGTAGACGCATGAACAGTTCCTATCTATAGTGCTCAAGAATAGATCTTTTTCTTATAATCCTCTTCATGTCCCTCCATGTTTGTATCTCAACCTCTCTATCCCTACATTTGTTGATAATCAGATTTTTCCACCACAAGGCAGCATATCCTGTAAACTCAACAACAACAAATCGGACTCGGGTGTTATCATTGATCTCATAACATTCAAAGAGACCCTCAACTTTGTCCTCTCAATCTAAATAATCATCAACTGAACCCCTGCCATCAAAAGAAGGCATCTGCAGCTTCACATATTCCAGTCCCCGAGGTGGCCTGAAATCCCTATTCGGGTAAGGACTAGCCCCAAAGTTATCGTCCCTCTCTTCCCTATAGGGGTGATGATCTCCCTCCATCCTTCTACCCAAATTTCCTTCTCCCACTACCCTTTCTCTCTAGAAGTTTTGTGGAGCTACCCGATGTGGTGCTTGAGGATTTACTACTGGCAGTTATGGTAGTGTCATCCTATCAATCCTAGTTGCCAAAGTAGCAACAATAGTATTAAGGTCATGGAGCTGTTCTTCCAAAGTCCTCTTACCTGCAATATTATGACGCTGACCTCCACTAACTTGGCTATTGGCCTCATTGCCAATTCCCCCATTCACACTTTCGTTGGACATGTTTTGATTTGAAGAAGTAATCCCACAATTTACAAAACACTCCTTCAACAACACCAACCCACACATTTAACAACCACAATAATACAATAGCTCATGTCTAAAAAATAAGCTTTAAGGCACAAGGAAATAATTTAGTACTCCAAGTAAAGTTCAATAAATGAAGTACACGCACAACTACTTCTAAGTATATAGAATTAAATTCAACTACAAGTGTTTAAGTAATTAGTTTAATTACTTTCACACTTTAATATTTGTTTTTTAATTCAAATTCTACTACTCAAACCTTCCTTTTCTTGCTACAGTTGCACACTACAAATAACCACAATGTGCAGCACCTCACTACACACACAAATGTACAATTTCACCACCACACTACTTCCTCTAGCTTCACGGTTGCAAACACTCTCCACCACCACTTGCAATCCTTTTACTCAACATACACACACACAATGCCACACACGCACACCATTCACTCACAGTGCAACACACACACACACTTCCAAATATACAATCTTTCACCACTATAAAACACAATGCAAATCGTAACTCACACACAAAAAGGCAACAACAATTCAAATTTCAAATTACTTCACTAATTGCAACCTTTCCACAATTGGTAAGAAGCAATTTTCAAATTCAAATGACCACACAATAACTTCTTCAACTTAATGTTTGTTTTAAAAATCAAATAATTTCCAAATATTCCACACGACTCAAATCTAGAAAGGTTCAATTGCACTCCCTATTTCCAAAACAAACAAGCAAGGATTACACTTCTCCTTTCTTCACAAATTGAGATACTCCCCAATTCCAAATTTGGTTCAAGAAATGCACTACTTTCTTCCCTTCCCTTCATGGTGAATTCAACAACAGAGGAGCTACAACAAGACCTCCACTTCCACTTCAACAAACAACAATTACAACTCTTCAACAATACAATCAAACAACTTAATTCTTCAATACATAATTTCGGATCAAAAGTGAAGAACCCTAATTGTAAATGAAGATCACGAATTCAACCAACACTAAATCCCTTCTCTTAACTTGTGCTCTGATACCAAATTATGATGTGCCTAAAATCAAGATTAAGCACATGCAATTGGAGCAATTTATAAACCTCAAATGACTAGTCCAATTTCAATTCAAAACTACTAGAAATTGCATGATTCCTATTAGAGTGCAAGTAGATTCGAATGCTATAACTTACAAAATAATAATCCACAATGATCAAATTCATCAAAACAACACAAAAAAAAACTTGAATGCCACATGAATTCAACAAAAACAACAAGAACCAATCCGAGATCCCCTTTCCCAATAAAGTGATCAACGGTTCAAATGAAGCAAAATTGATGGTTATAACTAATGTCAAAACTGATCAATCTTATAACATGATAAAATGATTACAATTGAAATCAAAATCTGCCCAAGAACAATTCTAATCAACCCTAGATATAACTCACTAGTGATGAAAAGAAAATATAACAAAAGAAATTGATATTACTCACAATTTCTCTTTATTGTAACTCGCCATAATTTCAATTCTTGGTATTGAAATTGATAAAAGCAATTCAGATTTTAGGAAAAACCCTAACCTCACACGTGAAGTGTTTTCTATTTCTGAAAATTTTGGCTACCCCCTCAAAACCCTACTTAAGCAAGTATTTATACTTGCTCCCTTTAGGGTTAAAAAGTTTACAAAATTACAACTATGCCACTTTTAGGGTGGCTAATCCTAAAAGACAATTATAAGCAAATGGAAGTGTCCCAAAAGATTACAACTTAAATAGTCTAAAGAAACAATTACAAATACAAAAATAATAAGAATCCTCAAAGAGCCAATGCATCGAGGCGATATCGATTACAGCGGGTCATTGGATGAGAATTTGATTATGTCCCTTTGTGATCAACAAATGAAAGTCATTTGGCATCCCATGGAGAAATATTATTATACCTGTAAGATTATTACTCAAATATGTATTAGATAAAAGAAATAAAGGCAAAACATGAGTGATTTGGATCATCACCCAAATCGAGTTCTGTAACCATCTAAGTTGCCGAAAAAATTCCCATCATATCCTTTTCTAATATACCACTTACTAAGGCATAAAAAATTAAAAGTGGGAGCAAGTGCTAGAAAACTCTTCATATACATTCCAACTTTAGTCTCTCGGTTTATATTAGATCACTTCCTAGATGATGGATTTTAGATCCACCACCATTTGATATCAGCTAGTTTTGGACTACCAGTTTATCACAATGTCAAAGTGCTAAGCTCAAACTAAGCATGTTAATTTTAGCTTGAATCCTCTAGGAGTCCACTTAATAGGTTTCAATCAAAAGTTAGGCCCATAAGTGAGAAAAAAAAATGTTAATCAATATGATATAAAACCAGACTAAATCATGTAAACCTAATATTTATCACTCAAAAGGTTCATCAAGGCTCTGCATAACTTACTTATAACCATTCGTTGCTAGATTTTCAAAGTTGCTAGGAAGTTCTCCTATTAATATATTGAAGCTGACATCCCTACGGAAGAATTTAGAAAGATAATAGTGAACTTTTATTGCAAATTCATTTATGAGGACTCATGAAAAAAACAAGAGGAATGCATACTAGAATCATATACTAAACAGAGTTATAAGAAACTCTAGCTAAATACTCACAAGACCTCTATTTGTAGCAATCACATGTCGAAAGAGTGGTACATAAGGAAAAGACATGCCATCATACTAGGCCTTCTATTATGATAAAAGTATAATTTCAAAACCACTCATGTAGTATAAAGTTTAAGCTTTTGAATAAGTTGGATGCATATCATCTTTAGAACTGTTCAGAGGTGTTGAGTTTATCTCTACAACCAATTGATGTTAAAATTTAAATTTGAAAAATACAATATTCTTATATTTACTTCATTAAGATGTAATCTATCAATAGCTTTCAAAAGATGTAACATGGTTAATGTTAACACTTATCAATCATGTATGTTGAAAATAAGAAACATGCTTCTTTCTTTTACCTTTACTCTACATAAGACATCTTTAGGTGGAGAGGTCCTAAAGAAGTGAAAGTAATAGTCATGAATTAGGGAGAACATGAAAACATAACTGAGGAAACTACATGTCTTCATACTAAGAGATTTTGATGATGCATAATATATAAAAAACATCAATGTAAGTTTGAATAGGTAATGGAGATATCTTGTGCTCACAAGTGAATTAGTTTTGTCATATTTCTAACATAATTAGGTAGCTCTCCTATGAGATTGCAGCTTCTCAATATCCTGAAATATAAAGAACCTTTTATCTAATAAGTAACTAGGGAATAATGAATTATTCTAAAAATACTTCAACATAGGATTTGCCTCACAATTTTAACATGTTAGGATTGCCAAGCTTTGGAAAATTTGCTTCGATTCCATTCAAGTCACTAATTCTCCTGCGTGTTTGAGCTGAAATAAGAATGAAAAGAATTATGTCTCAACTAAAACAGTAATAAAATGATTGAAATGTCATACTAGCAGGTCAGTTAGTTTCTTCAAATTTGCAATGCCAGAAGGAATTGGCCCTTGCAAGTTGCTTCCTTCAATCACTCTATCAACATTAACATTTTTGGTCAACTCAAATCTCCCATGCAAATTGTGAATTAGTCAAAAAAGTGTTCGAGAGAAGCTCTCACAATCTTTCAATGTTTGTCTAGTTCTCTATGAAATTAGGTATCTTTCCAGTGAATTAATTATCATTAAGCCACCTATAGTCTAGTTGATCAGAAACTTTCTCAAAAGAAGAAATTTAAGACATAAATATTAGAAACTTACACGTCTCTTAACGAAGTTAATTTTGCAAATGTCTCAAGTAGCTCCCCAGTAAAATTATTCGAGTTTAGCCATCTAAAGAAGGAAAAGCAGAAAAAGAGGAAAAAGAAGAAAGTAAATACATGTGAAAACAAATATTTAGTCTTTAGTACTTGAGAATTTAGAAATTTGAGCAAAGAGACTCACAATACTTGTAAGTTTGCTAAATTTCCAAGTTTAGAAGGAAGAATTCCTAAAAGTTGATTAGCTTCTAGACCTCTATGCATAGTAAGTTAGATTCAGTGAAAATATTTTGCTTGTCCTAGGAAGATAATGCAAATTATTGATTGGATTAGACATACAAGCCTAAAAGAGTGGATATATTTCCTAACTCCTTTGGAACTGAACCCAATAATTGATTTGTTGAAAGAACACTACATCCACACCCAAATATAAGATATTAATGATGAATATATCTAGATTCACTTCATTGGTAGACACTGATAAAAAGAGAGAAATAGAAATACATTGTTTGTAGATTTGGCATGAAACCCCATTATGAGGGAATTGTACCATTAAGGTAGTTGCTGGCAACATCACTATTTGAAATTGTTAATTATTAGTCTAGTTGAAATCAATGTGAAACCATAACAATATATAGCAAAATAGAAATAAGATAATTGACAAAGTTTGGGATGAAAAATTGTTTCCAAATAACTTACAATTTTTGTAGGTAAGGAAGTTGAACCAACTCTTTTGGAAAAGTGCCTGCAAGAGCCTGAAACCTTAGAGCTTTGCTTTTTGTAATCACTAGAACAACTTTAATAATTTTATAAAGAAAGATAATGTGCAGAGAAACTGAAAAAAAAAAAAAAGAAAAAGGAATAATACTTATCCAATTGAGAATTTTCTATAAGGAATTTCAAAGTTAACAATCATTTCACTACTAGTAGTGATTGTTGCTGCCTTCAGTTCACCATCACCAACAAATTTCTTTATAAAATTTTAAATAAATATATGCAATGTATCCATAACTATTAGCTAGCACATCAATTTGAAAAAAGAAAACATACCATAATACCTATCTAATTTAATGAAAAACAATAAAATTATAGTTAATTACATTAAAATATACTTGATTATGACTCTTAGTTTTTTTATTTGAAGCCCTTTCCTATACAAGTGTTATTCCTTTTTTTTTGGGGGGGGGGGGGGGTGGGGGAGAATGGACATTTTTCCTAAAAAAGTTGGCAATTTGGCTTATAGCACATTTGATATGAAAAATTATAAGTCTTTTTAATTTTGAAAATTTTAGTGTACTGTTATATTTAGGTTTTTGAATCTTTCATGCTTAGGACTTCTTTCATGATTTTCTCATCCAAGACTATCGATCACTTACGATTTGTGTTAAGTATTTTATTCTAGTTTTAAAGGAAATTCTACATGATTGTCAATCACAATGGAACCAACAATTTACATTCATAGAATTTAATTAGCAAGATGCAATTAACAATCGAATATATCTTAAGACTCAACATATAGAAATAAGTAACAAGTATTTAAGAGGAGTAGAGAGAAGAATCGCATGCTAATCACATGGCAAGTAGTGTTTCCAACATAAGAACATTTGATTAGAAATTTTCCGGCACCATATATGCTTTCAGAACTCGATTTGGATGATGATCCAAATCGCTCATAATTTACTTCATTTCTTTTTATCTAATAAGTATTTGAGAAATAATTTTACAAGTACAATAATATTTCTTCATGGGATGCCAACAAGTCCTACATTAGTTGATGGCCATGGGACATCATCAGATTTGCATTCAAAAGCCCGTTGTGATTGTTTCCACTTCGAAGCATTGGCTCATGAAGATTTATAATATTTTGTACTTTGTAATTTTTCTATGGACTATTTTATGTTGTATTTTCTTTTGGGGAAATTTTTATTTTTGTTTGTAATTCTCATTTAGGACTGGCCACCCTAAAAGTGGCATAGTTGTAATTTTGTGTACTTTCTAACCCTAAAGGGAGCAAGTATAAATACTTGCTTAAGTAGGGTTTTTAGGAGGCCAATTTTTCAAAACAAATACTCATTTTCACGTGAGAGAATTAGGGTTTCCTAGTTCAAATTTCCTCTTATCAATTTTAATCCCAAAAGTTAAGATTGTGGCGAGTGCAACACTTGAAATTGTGAGTTATATCAATTTCAATTTGTTATGATTTCTTTTCTTCTCTAGTGTGTAATATCTAGGGTTGAATTGGAATATTTCTTGGTCAGATTTGATTCATAATTATTCAAATTACTGTGCTAATTTGTGTTCTTATTATACTTTATTGATATTCCTCATTTTTACACATTGTTGAACCGTGAAAGTATTTGTTATGAAAGGGAGATCACGGTTATTTTCTTGTGGATTTTAAGTAGTAATCATGTGAGTTTTGAAGTATAATTTGTGATCATCATTGAGGAATATACTATTGTGTTGATCCATTTCATGCAATACATCATTCGGACCATATGTTGCAATTAGGGTCACGCTACAATTGCTTCACCTTGAACCGAATTGTCCTAGTCATTTAGGGATTGTTATTTGGTTTAATTTGCATGTGCTTAATCCCCCTTTTAGGCACATCATAATTTGGTACCAGAGCTTGAGGTTGTGAGAAGGGTTATTTGATTTTGAATTTCAGAAATTTAGGGTTCATGTTCTTACATCTTCAAATTCCGAAATTGGGAGTAAATTAAAATTGTTATTGTAGTTGTTTGAAGTGGCATGAATTGTCTTGAGTAGAAGTTGAATTTACTGCATGTTGGAGTGAGTTTTGATTACTTGTTGAAGCTTCTATGTTGTGGACTTCATCGTGGAGGAAGAGGAAAGTAGTGCATTTTGAATGCAATTTCGGAAGTGCAATTGTGTAGGGAGAAAAATTGTGATTCTTACATTGTTTATTTCGGAAAATTAGAGGAGTGATTGAGCATTTCCATATTTGAGTAGTGATAAGATCACATTATACTTATATTTTCTTTTGGACTTATATTAAATTTATTTCAATATTATAAAGAAAATATAAAGAAATGATATTTAATGGTGTTTATTGTGAAAATTCAGGTTTTGAGGACCCAAAAGTAAATTACAAGTTAATTGGAGGAGTTTTTCACAAAATTGAAGAAGCGAGCGGAGGATTGCACGGAAGGCCGCCGGCCTTAGGCCGGCCTCAAAAAAACATTAAAGCCGGCCTTGTATCTTAATTAATTTGCTGACTCAACTCCTCATCAGATCAAGCTTATCCTCCTCCTCTTTGGATCTATAAATAGGCCCCTTGTGTGAACCTTGGGGGCATCCCCTTTTGTTTTAGAATCCTTTTGTTTTGATTCTTTGTTTAGCATCCTTTGTCTTTCTTTGAAATCATTAGAATTCCCTTAGGAACTTTAGGATTTTATATTTTCTTTAATTCCTTTACATTTTATGTTATTCCAAATTTTAGTTTGAAGACAGAAAGTTATTTTGCTAAAGTTTTCTTTCAATTGAAGAATTCGAGGAATCATTTTGGAAGATTGAAGTTCTTGAAGATTATAGCTATTGTTTCATTTACTTTATTTTCTTTTATGCCATTTATTAGTTTATTCTTGTTGTTCAATATGAATTCCATTGCACCTATTTATTTCAATTGTTTTTATGCAATTCATACTATAATGTTCTAAATCATCCTTGTGGGAAACATGATGAAGCCATGATTCAAACTAAAATGATCATTGTATTCATGTTATAGGACATATAGATATGCGGAATTTTCATATAAGAAGTCCTGCTATGAATTATATTTTGTAATTGAAATCAATGCATAGAAATGTAAATGACTCGAAAGAGAAATTTAGGTTTTATCAGGAATTCCTAAGTAAGATTTAATAATTCATGTGGAAGCATCGTTATTGAATCTTATTAGAAATTGACCTAAGTGTTTCATGCAATATTTTTATTAAATTTTTCACTAAGGGATTAGGAGAAATTATTTTAAAGATATTAGGCAATCATATAATTGGGAAATTTATGATTGTGAATTAGAATCCTTGTTTGATTTTAATTAGCGGGAGCTATTAAATTAAATTGGGGTAGCATTACTTTAAAACTTGATAAAGGATTAAGGTTTTGTTAATTTCTTGTGAAAATCCATATAGCTATGAGTTATTATAACATGAAGGCAATATGATTAGTAGAATTAGGGTGGATTTTATTTCCTACCATCAATTTATCATTTTTCAAACATAATCCTCTTTTTGAGCATTTAGCATAATTCATTCAATTCTCATCAAACATCATTGCCTAAATAATAGTAGAAATTGATAAAGGTCTATTACTTAATCAATCTTCGTGGTTCGACACTCTTCTCTCACTATATTACTTGATCCGATCCGGTACACTTGCTGGTATTTATTCACGCTCATTTTATATCTCCTTTTGTGTGGATCAAGTAGTGTGGAAGAATTGGAAATTATTTGATTTTCAAAACAAACATTAAGATTGAAGAAGTTAATGTATGGTTATTTGAATTTGAAAATTACTTCTTACCAATTGTAGAAAGGTTGCAATTGTGAAGTGGAATTGTGTAATGTGTGCATTTTCGGAAATTAGAGGAATCACAATTGTCATTTTTAGATTTGAAATCAGAATTGAAGTGTACATTAAGAAGTTAATTTGACATTTCAAAACACACATTAAGTCATAGTTAATTGTGTGTCATTTGAATTTGAAATAGCTTCTTACCATTTGTGGAATCTTGCACTTATTGAGCTCATTTTGGATTTGAAATTTGAGTTGCCTTTGTTGTTGAAGTTGCGATTTGCAATTTGAATAGAAGTGGAGAAGTTGAGGTGTAGAAGAGTGTGTATGTGTGTGCTGCAACGTGTGTAAAAGGAGTGTGTATAAGGTGTTGTGTTTTGTAAAATTTAGTGAAAAGTATGTGCATTTGGCATGGGTTTTGGTGTGTGTAATATAGTGAATTGTTATTGGTGGCATGAATTAGTGGAACTGTGAGTAAGAGTAGTAGAGTGGTGGTGGATTTTGATTATTTTATATTTGTTGAGGTACTGCACATTGTGGTTATTTGTAGTGTGAAATCAAGGCAAGAAAAGGAAAGTTTGAGTAGTAGAATTTGAATTCAAACAAGTCATTAAAGTGTGAAAGTAATTGATTAGTTACTTAAGCACTTGTAGTTGAATTTAATTCTAACTACTTAAAAGTAGTTGTGTGTGTACTTCATTTATTGAACTTTACTTGGAGTACTAAATTATTTCCTTGTGCCTATAATTCTTTTTGAAACGTGAGATATTGAATTATTGTGGTTGTTAAATGTATGGGTTAGTGTTGTTGAAGGAGTATGCTGAATTTGTGGGATTACTTCTTAAATCACAACATGTCCAATGAAAGTGTGAATGGGGGAATTGGCAATGAAGCCAATAGCTAGGTTGGTGGAGGTCAGGGTCATAATATTGTAGGTATAAGGACTTTAGAATAACAGCTCCAAGATCTTACTACCATAGTTGCTACTTTGGCAACTAGGATTGATAGGATGGCATTACCACAACCACCAGTGGTGAACCTTCATGCACCACCTCGAGTAGCTCCACAGAACCTTCTGAGAGACAGAGTAGTGGGAGATGGAAATCTGAATGGAAGGATAGATGGGGATCATCATCCTTACAGGGAAGAAAAGGATGACAACTTTAGGGCTAATCTATATCAGAATAGGGATTTCAAGCCATCTCGAGGACTGGAGTATGTGAAGCTGCAAATGCCTTCTTATGACGGCAAGGGATCAGCTGATGATTATTTGTACTAGGAGGACAGGTTAAGGGTTTCTTTGAATGTTATGAGATCGATGATAATACCGGAGTCCAATTGGCTGCTGTCGAGTTTACAAGATACGCTGTACTATGGTGGAAGAATTTGATTATCAGCAGGTGTAGGGATGGGGAGGCTAAGATTCAGACATGGAGGGATATGAAAAGAGTGTTAAGAAAAAGATTTATTCCTAAGCACTACAAACAGGAACTGTTTATGCGACTGCAAACTTTAAGGCAGGGAGGCAAGATAATAGATGATTATGTGCAGGAATTTGAAACCCTCATGATTAGATGTAGATCAATCGAACCTTTAGAACAAACTTAGCGCACTTCGTCTCAGGTTTGAAATATGAGATAGCGTGTGTTGTTGAGCTGCAGCGCTATAGTACACTTGATGAGGCTATTCAGTTAGCCTTGAAAGTGGAGAGGCAAAGGAGGTCCAATTTATTTAGGGCTTCGAGCAGTAGGCTCAATACTACTACCAGACCCATAGTAGCTGACAGTCGACTAGGAGGGACAAAGGCAGTAGGTGAGACAGTGAGAGCAATGGACAAAACTACTCCTAACATTGCCAAAGAAAATATACCCACTAGGAAGGGTGAAGAGGTAATAGCACCAGATGTGAGGCAGACTGTTCCCGAATCTACTAGTAGAAAAGTACGCCAGATCAAATGCTTTAAATGCATGGGATTTGGGCATATGGCAACACAGTGTTCAAATAAGAGGGTGATGATTGTTATGGAGGGCATTGGGGAAGATGTTGAGGTTGAGGAGGAACAAGCTGAGCCTACAGATTTGCCTATAGCACTGCAAGAGTATTATGATGACCAGATTGCAGAAACACATGAGGAGCGTACAAGTGAACAATATCTACCTATTAATGTGTTACGCAGGACTCTAACCATATCTCCTAATGCTAGAAACATTTAGAGGGAGAACTATTTCACACCTCTTGCAGGATTAGAGATAACCTTTGTGTACTCATCATTGATAGTGGTAGTTGCATGAATATTATATCTGCTACACTAGTATACAAATGTAATTTGTCTACTAGCACACATCCTAGCCCTTATAACTTGCATTAGTTGGATAATCGGGGCAGTATATATGTTACACTAAAGGCAAAGGTGCCTGTGAGTGTTGGGTAGAAATATCACGATGAGATCCTATGTGATGCGATTCCTATGCATGCATTCCATTTGCTATTAGGTAAACCCTGGTTGTTTGATCGGCAGGTGTTACATGATGGATTTAGGAACACCTACATGTTCAGTATGGGCAGGTCTCGCATAGTACTTTCACCTATGACTCCATCTGAGGTGCATCAGTTTCAGGAACAGATCAAAACTACTTCCACTACATCTGATAGCCGGGAGAGCAGGCCAATAGAGACGTCAAAGTTCAGTTCCAGAAATGACCCTTTAGATTTGAGGGCAAATCTTTCAAAAGCCCGAGGAGATGATGGGAAATTTTCCGGCACCATATATGCTTTCAAAACTCAATTTGGATGATGATCCAAATCGCTCATAATTTACTTCATTTCTTTTTATCTAATAAGTATTTGAGAAATAATTTACAAGTACAATAATTTTTCTCCACGGGATGCCAACATGTCTTACATTAGTTGATGACCACAGAACATTGTCAGATTTACATTAGTTGCTGCAATTGTTTCCACTTCGAAGCATTGGCTCATGAAGATTTATAATATTTTGTACTGTGTAATTGTTCTATGGACTATTTTATGTTGTATTTTCTTTTGGGACATTTTCATTTTTGTTTGTAATTCTCATTTAGGATCAGCCACCTTAAAAGTGGCATAGTTGTAATTTTGTGTACTTTCTAACCCTAAATGGAGTAAGTATAAATACTTGCTTAAGTAAGGTTTTTAAGAGGCCAATTTTTCAGAACAAACACTCATTTTCACATGAGAGAATTAGGGTTTCCTAGTTCAAATTTCCTCTTATCAATTTTAATCCCAAGAGTTGAGATTGTGGCGAGTGCAATACTTGAAATTGTGAGTTATATCAATTTCAATTTGTTGTGATTTCTTTTCTTCTCTAGTGTGAAATATCTAGGGTTGAATTGGAATATTTCTTGGTCAGATTTGATTCATAATTATTCGAATTATTATGCTAATTTGAGTTCTTGTTATACTTGATTGATATTCCTCATTTTTACAGATTGTTGAACCGTGAAAGTATTTGTTGTGGAAGGGGGATCACGGTTATTTTCTTGTGGATTTTGAGTAGTAATCATGTGGGTTTTGAAGTATAATTTGTGATCATCATTGAGGAATATACTATTGTGTTGATCCATTTCATGCAATACATCATTCGGACCATATATTGCAATTAGGGTCACGCTACAATTGCTTAACCTTGAACCGAATTGTCCTAGTCATTTAGGAATTGTTATTTGGTTTAATTTGCATGTGCTTAATCCCCTTTTAGGCACATCAGCAGTTGCAGGCAATGATATCATTTTTTCCGAAAGTAGACCATCCATTATGTCGACCATAGGGATCTACCCTGAAATCTTATTTCTTCCGTAAGGCATTCCCTATATTCTTTAATGCTTGCATTGACACATGTTACATATATAATGCATATAAGCACTAAGTCAAAACCAAGACATATTTTCTAAACTGACTTTATCATGAAACTCAGATGTTATATAAGCTCAATTCAAATTTGTGGCTTGTTATGCTAAGATATTCAATACTTCTTTTGTTATTTTTTACCATCATTTTCAAAATTTTCAAATACCATCAAAGCAATTTTAAGGGCAAAATGCATATAGAGTATCTATATTTTTGGATTTAAATAATTTAGTACTAAAAAAGTTTCATTATTTAAAAATTTAGTGTTTAATAGATATATTATGTTGTACATATGCCAAATTTTTAAAGAATAAATTTTATGTACCAAATTGTTCAAATTCAAAGAAAGAGATGCTTCGTGTGCTTTTATCCCATAATTTTAATCTACATCGTAATCATTAATAATCGATGCAACCGTGAGCAGTTTTAGTGAACCTTAACTATAAATATTAATAAAAAAATTAAAAATCTATTTTTGGAAAGAAAAAAAATTATTAATAAAAAAATACTTATTATGCTAGACACAACCAATATCTATAGCATCAACAAGCAAACACAGGGATAGCCCCTTAAATCTTATCTTCAAATACTTTAACTTGAGTGCCAAACTAATATGTTACATGACTAACTCAGACCTTGAGATAGACTCAGATTCAATCAACAAAACTTAAGAAAATGGCAAGCATTTAGTTGAAGTAACTAATCTAATTTAAGTCCCTAACAGTCAAAAACTCATTCAAACATCATCAACTTAAGTTAGAAAACTAATACTATGAATGAAACTCAGGGGACTCTTTGTCTCCATCATGACTTACCTTCATCTTTAAGCAAATGAGATGCTCTAGAAACTAATCTAGACCCATTGGACAGCAAGATGATGAGGATGTCAACTCTCAATAGTAGTGAAGAACTACTAAACTCAAATCTAGTTGGTTTCATTAACAACATTTTGATGTATGATTAACAAGTTCACATCACACTTATGAAATATATCTTAGCTTGTTACACTAAGATATTCCATACTTCTCTTGTTATTTTTTGCCATCATTTTCAAATTTTTTAAATACCATCATAGCAATTTTAAGGGCAAAATGGACATAGAGTATTTATATTTTCATATTTAGACAATTTAATACTTAAAAGTTTCATTTTTTTTTTAATTTAGTATGTAATAAAAATACTATATCATATCATATTTCAAAGTATATATACTAAATTATTCAAATCTTCATTGTCAAATCTCCACCATCAAATATTTTTAAGCCATCAAATCATGACTTATTCTAATAATTTCCCTTCCCATCACCAATCACTACCACTAAAAAGTAAGTCGGCTTCAAGTTATCTTCCCCAACCTACCATTGGAAGCAACTAATATATACAACTTCTACTAACAAACACAAAACCCAATCGCATCCAAGTTGGCTCAACTGTCCATCAAATCTAATATCAATGGACTTAAGCTAGATAAATGTGCTAGTATTTGAATAACTCAAGCTCAAATCTTAAGAAAATTAGAGGTGTTCAAGTAACTCAACTTAATGATTTCAAGCAATTAACACTACGATTGAAATTTAGGTGAGACTGTCTCTGTGTACACTTACCTTCATCGTCAGGCAAACAAGCCGCTCTAGAAACCAAGCTAGACATACAAAACAGCAGGATGATGATGACTTTCAACAATAGCAACAAATCCTTGAACCCAAATCTTGTTGCATTTAGCGACAACATTTCTATGTGCAATAACAAGTTTAAGCTATGCGTACAAAAAAAATGCAAGGATTTTAGATCAACTTTTAAATATCTTCACATGAGGTTTCTTATTTAAATATTTTGAGTCTCGTATATATGCATAACAAAGTCAATGCATCGTTTGATTATTTTACATGCATTTGCTTGGTTCTTATATATAGTATACTTAAAACATAAATTAAGATTAATCATCCGGAAATTGTCCCGTACAGCTTGTCGTGATACCATGACAGGGTGGCTTAAAGCCTTAAACAACATAAAAGAATATCTAAGTCCACCACGACAAATATTAAAATGTTCCCCCGTTTAGACATACGAGACGGGGGATTCTTGTATGAAAATTTTCGAATGGTTTGGGAAATTGAAATAAAAAGACAAGAAAATAAAGACGCAAGGGGTGAGCATTTATTTGAACCTTGACCATTTTTGACGAATTTCACGTACAATTGAGAAGACGATTAGAGCAAGGTTGATAGGATGTGCTTGGTTCACCTTTTCATGTGAGGACCTCCTTTGTGAGACCCTTGTGCATCAACAATGGGTCCTTGACAAAGTTGGGATCTGGATCCCAAATTCTATCCATTTTTTTCCATGAACATTGAGTATTATTTTTGTTTAAAATTTGTTGTATGAATTTCGTAAATAATAGAAATGAATTTTAAGGATTATTTTTTAAAAACCTTAATGATAAAATAAAAAGATCTTGAATGAAAATGTTTTTAAAATGATGGTCCTAAGATTTGAATCTTCAACATTCGATCTAATAATCACGACCAATTATAATTGGATTTTCGGTAAATAGAACATAATGGGTAGTTGCATTGATTATTTGTTTAAACGTTAGGTGATGGAATCCCTTCGAACAAGCCAACTGAATACATCTAGGAGAGTTAAGGCAGTCATTTCTTGCTTTGAGAAATTGGGGGTGTCCTTCGACATAAATCGGCTATATGCCAATTTGTTGTTTGGTTCTCTTACTGAAACCTGGTTATTTATTATCATGAAAACTTGGAAATATTTGCATCTTTAACACGCTAATATGTAACCCACTATATTCAACCATATTCTTGAATCTTACATTCTTGACTCCTTAGCAGCCTCATGTTCTGAATTAGATGGGGAATGGGAAGTGAGGCACACATTAAGCATGTGCTACGAGCCTATAAACAAAAGTCAGAAATGTTGGCCTGGCTCAAAGTATTTTATTCAGATTTTGGGCTACCATTTCTCCTCCTACGTGCTCTGTCATTAGCTTGTTTACACCTCAGTAGGGCATGTTTATGATACATGCTTGCTAGAAAGACAGGAATTTTCCTAGCCTTTTTTCTTTCTTTCTTTTTTTTTTTTTTTTTGAGTATTGTGAGCTTTGTGATCCTCAACAATGTCAATTCTTGTGTTCGATCATGAATTTAAATTTTTGTCGAAACTTATCAGATACAAATGATCCGAGATTCTAAACAGCAAAATGAGCTGGTCGGCGTCCCAGAAGAACACTAATCCAGCCATGCATTCCACAAGTGTCATCTGAAGTCGCCGGACCAAACGTAACAAGAACTCATGTTTGATGCTATTAGTTGAAAGTGTAATAAGAGATAGCATGTCAATAAGTATATCCATTGTAAAATAAATTGTTGATATCTTTTTCGATCTAGTGCAGAGTTTCATTTGAGTTTCAGCATAACGTATGCAGCAGAGGGCAGTATTGAGGCCGTATTATTTCTTGAATGATTGCTATGCCTAACCCTATACCTTATCTACCAAAGAACAAGGTTACCAAATTTTGAAATCGAAAATTACATTGTAAGGCACGATATCATCTTCCAATCGCTCAAAAACCATGTCCAAAAATAAACAGGATGTGATTGAAACAAAGATATGACAACTTATTTATTAGTTCTAAGTCAACCATTAATTGAAGACAACCACCAGAGGGGTAAATTTCGAGCAAGAACAGAAGCTTTGCTTTAAGATGTTGAGCAATGTGCGATGTGTCGCATACTTCTATTTTAAATTACCAAGAAAGTGATACCCTGAAGCACTCTGCTCAGTTCAGGAGTTCCAGCGTCCGAGAACTCCTCTTATCCCGAGGAGAGATTAAATGGCACCATTCTACGAAGTTGGTAAAGCTTCTTGTCATGTCGGGACTCGGGAAAATGTAAAGCTAATACCAGAAGAACATCATTGTGCTTCTCTTGTCACTGTCTTTCTAGTTTCAATCTTTCATTTAGACTCTCTCGTGGTCTAATTTTTAGCCCATATTCTCGTCTGCAGGCGCAATAATGGCTTTCTCACGACCTGAAATAACATATTTGTAAAATATTTTGATTATGCAACGTCAACTCTTGGCTCAGTCTTCCAAATTCATTATTGATGATGCTGACATGGTTACAACAATATATATAATGAAAATCATTTATTATGTAAAGCTTTTTGATGATCGTTCTATAAGTTTTAATTTAGATATCAAAAGAGGATGAATGGATATCTATTAATAATTTAATATTTTAAATAAAAAATTAAATCTTTTGAGATATTTTAATAGCTTATAGTGTATGCTTAATATTAAAAAATAAAATACAATAATTAAATAAATAAATTATAAAAATAAAAGATAGAGATAAAAAATAAAAAGTAAAATTTTATAGAGATTCCGTCTTATATGTCAGTTCTCTCTTCCAACTCCATTGTTGGGAATTGGATTTTTCACATTGGTGCCATTCTATTAATCTAATAAACAAAATATGAAAAGTTATAATCCATTTATCAAACATTTGGTATTTTACGATCTCTATTTTATCTTTCTAACCCATAACTTGGCTAATCTATAGAACTATGGAGAACCTCTATAACTTCTCTTAACTACAACTATCAACCTCTCAAGAAATAAAAAATCTCAAGAAAAATAACAATAAAAATTCTTAATAGTTATAGCACTCAAAAATAGAATATTAAAATTCATTCTAAAGTAATGTAGAGTAGTCTCTAAGGTTTTAATAGAGCATAATTCAAGAGTAAGTTCTTTTTTTATTTCTCTATCTTCTAATTTTTTTCAAACCATCTAAATATATATTAACTTCGCTTTTAAATGATCGATGAATCTTCTTCAAGTCTATCCTTAATTATCTATTGATATTGATCTCCACAATTCTTAGACTTGATATTTTATTTTTAAAATTTGAACATTACCTATTGCAACTTGAATTGTTGATCTATTAAGTATGCAATTTGTTAGATAAGATCCATTTGTTAGGCTGATGACTTCCTCGTCATTTATGGATAAACCTAGATCTTTCAATTTGAAATTCAAGCAGATATTTTGAGTGTGTCTCTAACTTCCATTCTTATCCCTAAGCTTGGTCGAATCTTCTTAAGTTTAAAGAGCTGCAACATCTACTTTTGTTTCTTGATTAGTATCCATGCCCATGTGCTTTGTAAATCTTAAATAAATAAAGACAAATAATCATTTCTTAAATATACATACATATATATATATATATATATGCATATATAAAACTTTCTTAAAATTAATCGTCATGAATTCATGGATCAACTTAAGTGGAACAAAATTGGACATATTTCCCAAATATATCCAATAAGTAGAGTTAGTCCTTCAATCCAATTTTATTATAGTTCAACTTAAACTCGGATCAACCATTCTATACAAATCTCATTTTCACACATTCTTTGAATTATTCTCTAAATATCTTTTGTCTTTAAAGTCTATAACAATTTCTGATATAGTCTTTGAGATATTCTATCTTGATTTAATTTGTACACTTTATAAGCAAATTAGTAAAACACTTAATTGTTTTGTTATCATCAAAACCAACAATAAAGAACTTAATATTCTCCCCTTTTTTTACAATAACAAAATCCCTTTCTCAAAAATAATAATTTTCCAAAAATCAAATTTGAAAATATTAGCACTCATAAACAAAATTCACAATCAAGCATATTACACTAGTCTACTAATGTTATTGGTTTTGGTTTATATTTATTTTCACCTCTTCTCTCCTTTTTTGTTATCATCAATATTGTACTCCTTTTCAATTTATACAATAAAAGTCATAGTATGAAAACAGAAAACAATAATCAAAGATCATAAAATATTAAAAAACATGTTGATAATGTAATATTAGAAAACATCTTAATAATAGAAACATATGATCTGATTACATAATAGAAATGTCTTAAAAATCTCATAATGATAAAGTAACAAAAATAAACTAAAGTCTTCTAATCACAAAACATCTACTAGTTAGGCTTAATACTTTTTTTTTTTTTAACTACACTTCTCTTAAACCTTCCTATAGGTCTTAAGAGAGTGTAGTTGGAACATATCTTTTTTCAACTGAAGGTTGTTTTGATATGTCCCAAGGTAGATCTAGAGATTGAGTAATGGAATCTAAGATGTTTTGAGGGGGATTAAGCTAATTTGTTGGAGAGGTGGGATGAGTCAGAGAAATGTTGGAGAGGCAAGTGTAGAAGGAGAGGATAGAGGTGAAGTTTAAAGCTTCTACTCTACAACTAAAGGTTTGAACTGATCTTTTTGGAGAAATTTAGTCTTCAATTCTTGTAAGCCTTATTTCATTTCATCCATAATCATTAGTCTTTCATCCAATAGCTTCTGTATAATCTGCCCAACCATTTCTATGAACATTGAGCTTTAACCTACTTGCTCTTGCTGATTTGTTCTAGTTTCCTTTAGTAGAATAGTCTCCGAGTTACTCTTTGACTTAGAACCAGATTGCATAGTTGTACCTTCTCTGATTTCAAATACCCCTCCAAGCATTGGTTTATACCTAGGTTTCTTCTTCCTTTTTTTTTCGTTTTTCAACCGTTTTTCTTTTTCCCTTCCTCTTTTCTAATAGTCTAACATCATAATCTTCTTTTTCCCCCTCAGTCTTAACCATATGTGAAGGATGAATATATAACCCTCCATCATCGACTTCCCACTTTCTATTCCTAGCTTATATTCACAATGGCTTAAAGTTCAATTCACCAATTCTCTTGGGAAGTGTGGGACATTGAGGTTCAACAGAAATCTTGACTTTCTTAAACTTAAACAATTTCATTAGCAAATTATTATAAGGCCTACTTCTTCTATTCTCCAGTAGATGCCTTAACACTTGACTTGTTAAATCAACTTCCTTTTTTCCTAATAATCCTAAGATTATAACAAAATCCTCTTTTGAAATATTTGTAGAACTCTCCTTCTTTAGAAAAATGAAGGCATTGACCAGGTTGTGTAGCATTTAATTAGCAACTCAAAATCAGACACAAATACATACTTGGTGTATGTAGCATGAATTCCATCATTTAGTTCTTTAAAAACTTCTTTCTTAGACGTTTGGACTAAAAGATTTTAACTTAAAACAATCTACTTTGTCTTCTCTAGCAATTTGAATCCTTTTCCCCAATATCTTAGTACCTAGCATATTCATATCATTTATCTTCAAATTTTGATAAAATTCTATGATCAATTCACCATATCCCACTTCTTCCATTGTAAATAAATTTCAAGCTCCTAGTCTATTTAGAAACTCTTTGCAATAAAAACCATGTTTTTCAAATAAGTAAAAATCAAGATAATGGCAATCTAGAACCTCATCAACTTTACCTTTATCTTTGAACACAAGGGTGGATTTCTTCATGATTTTTGTTTTTGGACACTCATTAACTACTTTCTTTAGAGGAATAACCCTTTTTCACCTTTGAGAAACCTTCTTTTGTTTTGTAGATTCAGTAGTGTATTGTTTAGACACATTGGAAGATTCTCACTATCCTTGCTCTTATTTTCAACAATGCTTTCTAAGGATTGTAATTTATCAAACACTTAGACATAACCTTCTTCAAGAACAACAGGCACTTGATTTTGTCTAGCTTCTTGAGTTGGCTCTTCACCTTGATTTTCATGACCTTCAAGCTACTTAGTATTTCCACTTTTCTTATTTTGTTTGACATTTTTACCCCCTTCATTTTCTTCCACCAATTTATTAGAATATAGATTAGAGTTTTCATGAAAAGTTATTTTTGGAGTCGGGTTTGATAAGTTTCTTTCAAAATCTACACTATTCTCTTCAAGAAGTGGGGTTAAAGTCCAAGAGAGTTCTTGATTTAGTTCTAAACTCGTTGATTCAATTGGTTCATCTACTATCTAAATAGAGTTTCTAAGGGTTTAGACTTGAAGTTTTTATTTATGATTCTCTGAGATTCTCTTGGAGCCATTGTGAAATATAGTTTAGAAATGGTTTCGAGAGAAAGTTGAAAAAGAAGGAAGAGAAGATATGGAGAGAGAAGAATGGATAGCGATAGGAAAGTTGATTTACACAGATAGAGGAGAGGAAGATGAGGACCACTACCTAGGTGTAAAAAAATGTTCCACCAAGATTTCGTAGCCCACTACATGGATAAAAAAATGAACATGCAGAGCACACGACTAAAGATACATTTTACTATTCTTCAAAATCATAAACTTAAGGAATTTTCGAAAAGATAATTTACTAATTTACAAAAACTTAACTTAAAGAATTTGTTTATTTATTTATTACAATCTTAACACATTAACAAATCACAATAAAAAAAATTAACAAAAAGGATTACATATGCTAATTTCATTTCTAATGAATTCAAATATGATTTTATCTAAGGGATTTGTAAGTGTGTTTACAAGTTGACTATTTGTAGGAACAAATTCTATATTTATATCACCACATGATACATGATCACAAATAAGATGATGTCTAATATATATATGTTTTGATTTAGAATGATGCACAGGAACTTTATTTAAATTTATGGGACTTGTATTATCATATTTTATAGGAATATTTTATAATCCATACCATAATCACTCAATTGCTGTTTTATCCATAGTATCTAAGCACAACAATTTCCTATGGAAACAAATTCAGATTCTACAATAGATAGGACAACTGAATTTTGTCTCTTAGAAGACTAAGAAACTAATTTGTCTCCAAAGAATTGAAAAGTGCCAGAAGTACTTTTTCTATCAATTTTACACACTACATAGTTTGCATCTGAATATCCTATTAAATAAAAAAAATTGATTTTTAGGATATCAAATACATAACTTTGCAGTATGTGCAATAAATTTAAAAATACACTTTACTACAAGCAAATTTATTTCTGTAGGATTTGCTTGAAATCTTGTGCATATACATACACTAAAAAGAATGTCAGGACATAAGGCAGTTACATATAATAAAGATTCTATCAATCCTCTATATAATTTTTCATTTACCTTTTTACCATTCAAGTCTAGATCTAACCTGGTTGATGGAATCATTAGTGTAAATACTCTTAAGCATTTTCAAAGCCAAACTTTTGACAATCTAACAAGTATATTTCTCTTGATATATAAAAATCCCATCACTTGTTTGCTTTATTTGAAATCCTATTGCAACTATTTTACCTCTGCTATTATCACTAAACTTTACATAACCATATTCATTTCATTCTAAATTTGTGAACAATGAAGTATCACTTGTCATATGTTTCAAACAACCACTGTTGAGGGACCAAGTTTCTTTCATCTTTGCTTTGTGCTCCTACACACATCACAAACATTGTTTATGAACCCAATAAAGTTAGGGCCCATTAAAATTCAAGCTCCTATTTTGATTATTCACTTGATGGCTAATAAGCTTAGAATTCTTATAAAAACAGTATTTTTCAATTTGTCCTAACTTGATACAAAAGAAACATGCATAGGGTTTCTAAGTATTATACATGTTATTTACAGTTCTTTCTCAGTTTTGGTTTAGGCATCTTTCATTGTACCCTTTGCGATATTCTCTGACATATCCTTTAACAGGATGCATCTTGTTTTGTTCAAGATACCTTTTGATATTCTCTTTACGTTTTTCAATGTCTACAACTTTCCCCTTTTCCTTTTATGTTTTTTTCATTGTTAAAATTATCTTTCATCAATTCTATTTTGGGTTTAACAAAAATTATTTTATTCGTATCAAATGATTCTGCTTTGTCATATCCCAATCCAATTTTAGATTGATCCACTTATTGTGAAGAAATTAACATTGAGAGTTTTCTATCACTCTCACTAAACTTTTGAAATGTATTCTCAATTGATTTTGATAACTCGTTTACTCGTATTATCAACCCTTTTATTTCTTCCTTTAGAACCAAGTTTTCATGTGCTAAAACTTTCCTAGTTACAAATAAGCCTTCGTTATCACTCTTGAGAATATTGTTCTCATCTACCAGAAGTTTATTAGTTTATGTTAGAGCCTTTTTTTTCTTCTCTTAAGGCTTTATTTTCTACATTTATTTGCAAGATCTTTTTATTAATCTTAGAAGAGTTTTTAATAGTTTACTTATCTTTGCATAAATATCTGTAGGTAGTTCTTTCTCAAATTCACATTTAGTTTCAGGTTCTAAGCTTACCTCTAATACGCCATGAAGCAAATGTTTGCTTCTTTAGTTTCATCATCAGTAAGTTTCGATTCATTCTTTAACTCATCAGAACTTGCTTCTTTTTTTGTACTTCTCTAGTTTCTTAATGAGGATTGGACACTCACATTTGATGTGCTCGAGCTTCTTGCACTTTTAGTACACCAGTTCCTTTTCTCCTTTTTCTTCTTTTCTTCTTTAAATTCCTTTCCCGCATCATTACTACTTTTGTTAAATTTAAACCTTTTAGTAAATGACTTCTTACCGCTTTTTCCGAGTAATTTGTTGAGGCATCTTGCTAGAAATGTGACATCTCCATCATCATCAAATGACTCTCCATCATTTGAGTCATTCTCTATGCCCTAAGCTTTGAATGCAATGGATTTCCTTTTGAATTCCTTTAAAGTACTCTCTGCCTTTAAAAAGTATGCTTCATTTGTCATTAATTTGCTACACATTTAGCTCAAAGTCAGCTTCTTCATGTCACATGCTTCCTCTATTGCTATTTTCTTCGCATTCCACACTTTAGGAAGAACTCTTAGTATCTTATGAACTAACCTTACATCATCAATATTTTACCAAGAGAAGGGAGTTCATTAGTAATTGCAGTGAATCTACTAAATGAATCTTTAATTTCCATGCTCGGTAACACTCTTGAAGTTTTATATTGTTGCATTAACAAGTTAATCCTTGTTTTCTTGATTGACTCAATGCCTTCATACGTTTGTTTAAACATATCCTAAATTTCCTTAGCTATTTTACAAGAAGAGATTAGATAAAACCTAGATCATGCAATTGTAAATAAAAGTAAATTCTTAGCCTTTAAATTATGCCCAGCTTTTTCAATATCTTTCAAATGCATGACTAGATCTAGAACTTGAAGATCTCAAGGTTTAGACTATAGTCCAAGTTTGAAAGTCAAAAGCTTGTAAGTACAACTCCATCCAATATTTCTAGTAGGGATAATCAATACCATCAAATAATGGAGCTTTTCTTAGTTGAACATTAAGACAACTACTTTCAACTATTTGATCTTGACTCTAAATGATATTAGAGTATGGCTTTGATACCAATTGTAGGTTCCAATTTAGATTGGGGGGGGGGGGGGGGGGGGGGGGGGGGGGGGACCAACAATCAAATAAATAAATAATAAAAATAAAAGATAGGGATAGAAGATTAAGTGTAGGATTTTATAGAGGTTTCATCTTATACATCAGTCTTCTCTTCTAACTCCATTGTTAGGACCCAATCATCCACACTAGTGTCATTTTACTAATCCAATAAATAAAATATGAGAAGTTATAATTTGTCTACCAAACACTTGATGTTCTTTACTCTACCTTTCTAGCATATAACTTAGCTAATCTATGGAACTACAGAGAACCACTATAACTTCTCTCAACTACAACTATCAATGTTTCAAGAAATAAAAAATTTGAAGGAAAATAACAATAAAAATCCTTAATAGTTTTAGTACTAAAAAACTAAACATTAAAATTTATTTTAAAGTAGTATAAAGTAGTCTCTAAGAAAGTTTCTGAGGTTTCAATGAAGTATAATTCTTAAGTACGTTATTCTTTTCTCTCTCTCTCTATCTTTTGATTTTTTAAACCATCTGAATATATATTAACTTTGATCCTCCACGTCAATGAATTTTCTTCAAGTATATCCTTAACTATCCATTGATATTGATCTCCACAATTCTTCAACTTGATTTTTTATTTTTAAAATTTGAACATTGCCTACTGTAGCTTGAATTGTTGATCTATTGAGCATGGAATTGATTAGATAAGATCTAGTTGTTAGGCTGATGACTTTCTTGTTACTTGTGGATAAACTTAGATCTTCAATTTGAAATTCAAGCAAATATTTTGAGCGTGATCACTTGGATATGTCTCTAGTTTTCATTCTTATCTATAAGCTTGGTCAAATCTTCTTAAGTTTAAAGAGCTGCAACATCTACTTCTATTTCTCTATAAGTATCCATGTCTATGTGCTTTATCAATCCTAAATAAACAAATACAAACAATTATTTCTTAAAAATATAAACATAATAAAAAAACTTTCTTAAAATTAATCTTTGTGGATTTATGGACCAACTTAAGTAGAATAGAATTGGACATATTTCTCAAATACATCCAATAAGTGGAGCTAGGCCTTCAATCCAATTATGTTATAGTCCAACTTAAACTCAGATCAACCGTTTTGTACAAATCTCATTTTTGCACATTCTCTAAGTTATTCTCTAAATATCTTTTGTTTTTGAAGTTAATAATAGTTTCAAATATAATCTCCAAAATATTCTATTTTTATTTAATTTGCACCCTTTATAACCAAAATAGCAAAACAGTTAATTGTTTTGTATCATCAAAACTAACAATAAAAAACTTAACATGTTCAATTGTAATGCATATATGTTTTAGCCATATGCATAAGAAGATTGTAAAATATGTATAAGTTAATGGAACATGAATTGTTCCTTGTGAGGTTAAATACGATATCATTAGATGAATTCAAGAGAAATATCAACATTTTCATGCAAAGCTCAACACTTTAAAGTCATTCATATCATAGCTACTTTCACATCTCTTATTCATATTTACATTACATAAAATTCTCATTTACACCTTCAAGTTCATAAAAATAAAGATACAAATTTTATTATTAATATTTTATATGAATGAATTATAAAATATCTATACTATTCTTTACCTCCTATAATATACTATATTATAGTAAGATATAGCATAAAGAATTTATAATAAGAAGAATCACTCGTATAATACAAATTCATGTTGTATCTCACAACTCAAATGTTAACTACTGCTATGATATAATAATGCTTTCGTAAGTTGCTTGTAGTGACATCTCGTGAGATTGATTATGTTTTATTGTAGTGAGAAATGAGCATGAAGAAACCTATATGCCTAGAGAGTTGTTGAAAAGTCATGCATAATCATCAGAGCTCACACGCTTTCATTGTACACTGACACCTCACAAACTTTTTTGTGCATGAAATTGCTACATTCTGAATTCACAACTACAGACAGCAGCAGTTCCAAAGAGTCCAAGAGGGTACTTGGTCAAAGGGAATGCTCTCTGACACTGCTTCAGAAACAGCTATAATATTGATTGGTTACACTGGAGCTAAATTAGCATCTCCCCCTCTTGGACCCACATACGCTTCTCTTTTCATGTGGAGCTGGACTGGAATCTGCCCGAACAATAATGAGTCTTTAGCTCCAGTTTGTATTCATTTCATGACCAAAAATACATGTGGAATTCATGACATTGGTTTGCAATATTAAAATGTCCAGATTCAAATTTTATTGAAAACAGGATGAAAGGAGATTACTCCCTTCCGAAATCCCGTAAACGATCATGGATTTCCTATCACTGAATCACCACAGAAGCCACGGAAAATAAGAACGATGAGGCAGGCCTAGAATTGAGGAATCACCTCTGAATTCCGTGAGATTGAAGCACTCTGACTAGCTAATTGCATCGTCGATCGTCGTTCATTGTGGTGAGGAGTTTGTCCATCCAGAAACAATAAGTCCCTGCTAGGATTTTAATTGGATTTTTTTCCCATAACTGATAACTCTTGGGAGATCTTGTGGTTATCAAACAAAGAGGATACCCAAACCTCGACTCGTGCCTCTTCACATGATTGTCCAAGTTAATAGACGAAAACCAAGAAATGCAAAGAAGCTTTTCTTTTCGTTTTCCTATCATGCATGGTGATTCTTTGGGTAGTTATAGTTATTACATCTTAGGGATTTAGAATTCTTTTAGCTCACATGCAAATCCCACATGCTATTTTTCTTTCTAATCCTTGAGCAATTCCTACACATTCGAAATTTGGGAAAGTAGGTGGTATAATCAAAAATAGAATTCAAGGGTATTCTGCACATAAAAGTTTTGTATTCAATTTACAACTCTTTTCCCCTTTTCCTTTTTTCTTTACTATTATTTTTGCATTGTTATTCCATTACATAAGATGTATCTTTGTTTGACACCACAAGATCATAGTAATATTTGTTATATTCTTATCTTTAAATGTTGTAAGAGCATTCATACTAATTTAGAAGACTGAGATAGCTAGCAGAGTAGCAAGTAATGGTGGATAATGGTGATAGGAATGGATAGGCCAACAATAACTAACTATGACATAAAATGTCTACTAGAGAAATTATTTCCAATTACATATTGAGGAAATTGTTTTATTCTCTTTTTATTGACATTTTTTTTATAGTCAATTGGCTCCTGCTAGTGGCCACTAATGGTCATCATTACCTTCTATTAGAAGCCATTGTTATGGATTCGTATCTTTCGATTTTTTTTCCTAGTTTTCCTTAATTTATAAATTAATTGTTGATATTACTTAAATTCTTGGAGTACATTGTAATGTAACAATATTTTAAAGGGGCAAATCGATGGAAATTAAAAGAAAGTAAATTGAGGATCCATTTCCATTGACACCCACAACTACTTTAGATTGGTAGGGTAAAAATTGAGTATTGTATGCTTTAAATCATAATAAATATCGAAAAAATTGAAAACATACATTCTGTAAAACTAACCCACCTTATAAGAAGTTACCTAGAAAAGTTAGTTAGCCCTTGGTTTGGAAAATCTAGATCTAGATAATTTGATTAGTGGGTAAATTGTAAATGCATTTTTTTTTATAATTGCTTTATGTGTGTTTAACTTTTTATCTTTGAAATTGTGCCTCTTAAATCCTAATTCTTTAATGGAAGTGCATTTAGAGTCCTATTTAATCAATTTATTCTTAATTTTATTTTTTTAATTAACTTTAATTTTTTTATTATTTTATCTAAAGGCAAAATAACAAAATATAGTCTAAGAACCTTTATAAAAAGATTAAGGACTCAAAAGCATATTTTAAAAATAAAAAAAAGTTAAATACATATAAAATAAAAATAAAAAGGTTTACTTAAAGTTTACTCTTAATTATAATCGGATTGGTCCATCAATAGCCCTACTTCCAACTGCTGGATGAGTATTTTCTTCATCATATAGTTCAGATCTATGGATCGTCCATGAGCTGACTACGAACTGTGTGTTGAGACATGGCGTCTAATTAGTAATTTATCATGTTTAAGATACCAAAAGAACTACAATGTCACGCTTATGACATCATTCCATCATTTGACATGTGTAATAGACCAAAAGGCCTATACGTTCTTCTAGATGCCCGTCAAAATCTAAAAAGCATTTCTAAAGTTGATAGACATAAATATGAAAATGTGAAAACAAATAGCTTTTCTTTTCTTTTTCTCTGAACAAGGACAAATAAGACAAATAAGAAACTAAAATATAAACAATTTGTGTTCAAGTTAGAAAGATTTTAATAGTTAAAAAAAAATGTTATTAAAAGTAATACAAATAAAGAATATTGCTACCACTATTATAACTTAAATAGAGGTTAACATCCATTTTGATATTTAACGTACTACATCAATGATATATAATTTTTTTTTTTTACATACAAATTTTTTTATTAACATTTGTCTCTTCTTTATTGTAAATAAATGATGAAAATTTTTAATAATATAAGGAGAATATAAGAATTATTAAAAATAGTACAAATAAAATATATCATTATACTACCATTATAACTGTATTAGAAATCAACATCCATTCTAGTGTATAATATCCTACATCAATAATATATCCCAAAAGAGGTTTAATTAAAATTACAAACTTAGTCCTAATTCATAGGAACTACATACATGAGACTAGAGAAGCTGAAAATAATTGCTCTATTCCATCCACTGGGACATGGAAAAAGCACAAGGGCCGAACAGCATGATAAAATCTTGTTATGGATCTGTCTAATCTTTATTGTGTCGACAAATTAAGCTATCTAATCTTCTCTCGTCCAATTATTTATTTGTGTTGGCATTTATAATGGAAATATATGCATGTCAACATTCACTAGCCTATCTTCTAATAACAAAAATAAAACAAAATTATTCTAAAGCAAGATAAATCATGATTGAAATATCCTACCACCTCATCGGTCGTTGTCAGACTTCTGAAAGAAAAAACAAAGGACTTAATAAATTATGAAATATACTTTACTATGTTTCACCTGCCCCGCCCTTGTCTTATTTTTTCACAATCAAATATTCACAATATCACTTCTCATGAGCGCTGTCCTTTGACCTACCATGTCACAAGTGAGACATCTTAAATATTTAATAAAACCTGTCACTGTTGTGAATTCTTGCCGCCAATGTCCATCCTCCACTTAATTCCCTAGTTTTCCTCTATGAATTTGGTCTTTGGATACCACTATCATGTATAAGCATATCAAAACTCCTATTCATCCATCCTCAATAACAAGACACTTGTTAACAATTTTCCCTAACAGGGTGCTAAAATTCGATTTCCATCCATTTTACAGCCTATCAAGCTTTCTCCTTTTAGTTTCTGGTGAACCATGTGAAGAGTTTGCAGAGGCAACACTGGTGTTATCGCTTTTATAGCTCAAGCATGCAGCAGCATTCAATACCCCAATTGGACTCTGAGCTACAGAGTGGCCTGAAGCAACATCCTTGGATGACCCATCACTTGATGCCAATTCAGTAATCAGCTTAATACACTGTAGGACCCTTTCCTACAAGCAAAAGGACAAAACCATGTGAAAAAACTGAGAGACCTTATTAACAGGTAGTTTTGCAAAAAATTTATTTAAAAATGATTATGGAAAAAAAGTGAATCAATCACTTTTGTCACTTTTTAAGGCTTCTAGGACCACTTCTATCCATACCTTTTCTATATGCTGGGCGAGACTAGAAAGTGCCTCCTCTATGTCTACTGTTTTGTTTTTTCCAGTAATAGATATTGCCACTGCTGCAGCAACCTCAGATGGCCTGAATTCCCAAAATTCGATCACTGCAACGAATTCACGAAACCCCATTTAGATCAGATGCTCCAAGCAAACTACTAGACCAAAATTGCAGAAAATATTGAACAGAAATAAACCTTTTATAGTGCTTAAGACAACGTCGATAGATAGCAAAATCGAAGTTTGGGGAGGCATCTTATCATCATTAACCTTACAGAGAAAATGATCTATGAATGCAAAAGGTGTAACAGCTTGCATTCTCCAACTTAAGACACTTAATACAAGTAGTTCCATTCTTCGTACAGCCCTAGCATCAAAGGCATATCTCGTTTCTCCCATCTGTTACAACTCATAGTTATAATAAACAAGAACTCCGATCAAATTAGGAACATGAATTGAGTTCAGAAGTAAATCATATTGAATGAATCAAACCTGCAAATCAGGATCGAGAGGAACTACAATGTCTTCTATTTTTGCTGCAATAGATAGGCATGCCATTGCCAGGTAGTCAATCGTCCAAGATTTACCCTTCTGGAGTAAATTAAGATACCATATGATATAGTTTAATTATTATCAAAGCAACATGCACAATTTTGAGGATCATACTTACAGGTAAGTCATAAACAGAGAGAAATCTATCAAAATAGCTGATTGATAAGTATTGGCAAAGCGGCCCGAAGCCGAAATGGGCATGGACCTGTTGAATTGTCAGTAACATTAGCAAAATCATCAATCTTGAACAAAGCATAATGGAACCACAGTATTAATAGGAAATTCAAAGATGAAAGAACTCAGTGAGGAGTTGCAAATTCCGTGTCAAAGATATCTAAAATAGCATCAATGCTAAATTAGCATCATTAATCACATTCCATATCAAAAGTGATTGTACTAATGCATTCGATTATAAAGAAAATGAATGGTGTAACACAGTGAACGATAAGAACATAAAGCTTAACTGGTTGCATTTAATTTCAAAATCCAAAACCATACCATACAAGTAAAACATACAATTAAAACACAACAACATAGTAATTAATCCTATAGTTTTTACAATTTCTAGAAAGCTGTATGAAAATCCATCATAAACCCACCATTGAAATCCAACCAACAGCTCTGTTTCTCGAACTCAAATCCAAATCCCCATTCTTCAATCTCCTTAAGTAATCACCTTTGGGCGCAAACTGACATTCTTTTTCCAGCAACACACCCAAACAGCCACAAACGTCACTTTCTAATGGAAACCAAAACCACCCATTAAAGCCGACACTTTGATCATATTTTTCACGAGAATCATCAAAATCAAACCCATTATTATCGGTATCATCGAAGACACCAGTACTGTCTTCCACACACAAAAGGCTTGAAAATGCACTGTCAAAACTTGGTGCCATAGAAATAAAACCCAAAAATGAATAAATAAATATGTAGAGATGGATAGATAATTAAACCCCTTCGAGTCAAGAATTTATCTTCTATATTTTTACAAAAAAAGAGGAAATTTACGACCTTGGGAATTCTTTTCCTTTGTACAAGTGATTTATTGTTTATATTAATCAAAGAACAAAATTTTTATGCTTCAGAAACCCGACAGAGAAGAAAGATTTTTTCACGTAAATCTTCTTAATCAAAGGGGAATAGACTAGACAGCAGAGCAATCTTGGATTTTTATGGCTCCTGTAGTGTTTGAAAGTCTAGAGACCGAAAAGACCGTCTCACGGAAGAACGTGAACGAAGTGAAAAGACGGGTGAACTTTTTAGGGCAAAGGGCAGCAGGGACTATAGAGAGAGAGAGAAAGGAGGGAAAGAGGCGGGGACATGGACATGGCAAGCATGAACGAGGAATCAAGTCGAAAAAGGTGTACATATATATATATACACATCATACGAGGGCATTTTGAACATTTTGTATACGTATATGTATTTTGAGAGAGAACTAGGGGAGTTTAAGATGAGTTTCAAGGGAGCATTGGAATAAGTTGTCAATCGTTGAATAATTGAAGAATTAATAAGAATAGAAAATAGATTGCTGTTATAATGGTCATTATTAATTTTTATATTATCTAACAATAGAAAATAAAGATTTTTTTAGGTCTTTAATTAATGACTTATTCTAATAATTTTTCAATAAATTTAAGAAGTAATAGTAGTACAAATTAGGGGGAAATCTTCTTTTTTTTTTTTTTTTTGGGCATATCCCATTTCCTTCGGTTAAGGTTGTACTTTTCGTAAGGATGTCGATTTGAACCGCAGGTAAGTGTGCAGTCTGCATGCCACACATCAAGCAAAATGTTAGGATTAATAGAACGACAATTTAACAAAAACTGGATTGTTTTAAACTTATTAAGAAGGGTATACAAAGAGTTCAATATATCAATTCATGAAGCTACAATTTGAGTTTTCATTCTACATTCTACATTCTACAATCAAAATTCCCTCATGAATTTATTAATTTTCCTTATACTTTGGGTTAATAATTAACTCTTTCTAAAAGTAAATTTGGAATGCATATTGGAAGTTTTTACAAACAAATGGTGAAAAAATATTAAATTATGATATTAGTAGCCAACAAGTGACAATAGATGCTATTGGTACGTCATGTTTATATATAGTGAAAGTTATTTTTAGAAGAAATTCCTCATCTTTTAAAAAGAACATGTAGAATTAAATCTCCATAAACGCTTTAACTAAAAAATGCATTTTTCATTTTCAACCCAAGTAAAAATAAAATTTGCATTCTTCTTTTTAATAAAAGAATGTCGATAATCCACAAAAAAAAAAAAAAAGATTGCATTCGGTATGAAAAGAGTTGAGAAATAATTTATTATGGTTCTTTAGATCATATATTGTTGTATTCTTCATAAAGTGACACAATTAGTAGAAAATCTTGCGTAGAATTAAATAATATATTGGCATGTCCGTGAACTATTAAAGAGGATTTAATTACCATGTTAGTACTTGTATTTAATCTTTATTGTTTGTATTCCATAAATTTTCCTCATGCAAAAAGAATAACAATTTCTTTTTTTGATGGTTGGATAGAAGATGAAATAGGACAGGACAGGATGTAAACTATATATAACACGTTAAAGATAGTAGCGTCAACTTAAGGGAAGAGCCTTTATCCCGTTTCCTATAAATTTTGAGTTCAGATACTAACATGCTATCTTTAAAGCTAGAATAAACAATTGATCTTAGTAAAAGTGAGTCCAACATGAATAGTATATATAAAAGCATCCGAGCTATCTTAAATTAAGTGACAAAATGAACATATTAGAATTATAGTCTAGCATTAATATAAAATTAAACACGTAAACCAATTACATTCAAACTTCCAATCAAAATGAAGGGATTAATTGGGTAAATATATCATCCTATAAAATTAATTGGGTAATCCCAATTACAATAAAATCAATCTTAATGCACTAGAGTTTGGGTTAATTAGGTTCTGTTTTCAGTTATGCTTATTCCTTGTTGAATGAGTTGTTTCATATGGAAATTATACATTACCCTTGTTTGTTTGATATATGAGGCTAATTTTACTTGATTTTATTTGGAGTGACAGAAAATTTTGAAATGATTTCGAACTCATTTGTCTCATATTACAAGGTAGAATTGCTCTATATCTTTCCCCATCCTAATGTAATTTATATAATTAGATAAATCTTAAATTTGGTCTTTCGAGTATACGCCAAGATCAAGTACTAATTGAAATAACCAATGGATACTCTTGTGAATTCTAAATTTAGAGAAATTCTTAATGTGAACTTAAATAGAAATAAAATCAGTCTGTTTTACTTGGCAAATATATATATATTAGTTTTGCATCAATTTCATTGCCAACTTTCAATCCTAAACAAACCTACCAGAGTAGTTACACACAGATTTTATACATTTCGATAGGAATTGACTGCCAAATTTCGATATGCAACATGGATAGTAAGAGATATTTAAATAAATCACAAAAAAAAAAATTAAGGAAAATCTTTTTAATATAGTATCCGATTTGGATGCAGCTTTGAATTGTCAAAAATCCTTTCAGTAAGGGATATAAAGGAACCTATTGATTTCATTATCACCGAATGTGGATTAGTTGGATTTTTCAGTAAAAATTTAAGTGAAAGAAGAGTTTTGGTATAACAACTTCCTTCTAAAAAAAAAAAAAATTAATGATGAACAGTTGTACATAAATTATAACTTAATAGTTGAAAAAAAATTATTTTTTCTTTCTAAATAATAGGAAATTAAATAGTTAACTTTATGTTATATAATTATTTTATATCTTTCAGTTATTCATATCGCAGATACGTAACCATTAGTAAAAAGTAAAACTGGAAAGCCTTGCAAGTTAAAGTTAAGTCTATCAATCCAAAAAAAAACTATATTTGGCTTCATAACGGCATGAGACTATAAAGAGGAAGACAACGACTTTGGTGCAAATAGAGAAGCTATTCACAAGAACATAGTATAGAAGTGATAAAGAGATAAATGTAATAAATACTAAATTCCAGTATTTTGTTTACGAAAATGGAGTAGCTAAATCTCTATCTGATTACTGAAAAGGCGATTAGAATAAATGTAATATGCGGAAAAAAAGAAAAAATGATTATAGCAACTTTTATACGGTTCTTAACTGATCTTAATTATTATTTTTAATTACAATTGTATTTCTATTTTTATGTGAATTCAAATCTAACTAAAAATTAAGTAATTATTAAATCTATTACGATAGTATAATAACCAAGGTATATAAATATAATTAATTATATTTGCATCGAAGAAGTATTTAGTTTTAGTCCTTATTAAACAAATGTAAAGCTAAAATTTCAACTCTCCATTTTGATGTCAGAGCACGTAGCCAACTAGACAAGGACCCTATTTGCCTATAAGGATCAAAAGGGTTCAATTTCCTGAACCCCCTCCAGCGATATTTAGCTGGCAAAAGAATCCTGATTAATATTATTATATGTGATCGCAATTAAATAAAATTTACCATAATTTGATACTAATTAAAATTAGTCATAATCAAATTGTTTCTTTATATTTTAAAACCAAAAACCAATCAACGATATAATTACGATTCTACACTCAAGGCCCATTTATATTCTGTTGGGGGATTGTATTTTTTAGTCTACTTGTTTCATGTATAAGTGATTCAAAAGTTTATGGACATAGTAACATCCAATCAAATCTAAGTTGCTCTAATAAATCGAGCGAAGGATTAAACTCATGATGATGCATTTTTACACTAATTGATATACAATATCGAAACAAAAAAACATGATCACAAACTTAGGTTTATAGTTGATCTAGATTATGAAAATCTTTTTTTTTTTTAAATGTTGGTTAACTAAGAGATTATAGCTAGGTATTCCCAAAATCTGTGTCATTATATGACACAATTGCCACAAAGGGGTATCTAGATAATTCACACGATACGAAAGATATTTAGATTGTTTATGAATGGCAATGCTCGGATACTTGACTCAAATCATTTGATCAATTATTTAATTTGGAGTTAGAGTTGATGAAAAGCCTTAAGTGCTCTTAAAACCATAAAATTAGTTCAAATAAGATATCGATTGCATAAAATAAAATTTGACAAAGTCCATTAGAACTAACACCATTAGTTGGTGCCAAAGCCTTGGACAATTAGAAGGGCTTATGTTTTTAGCTTAAGTAATTTACTTAAGAAAGCCTTATGGTCTTAGCCTAAGTACAAGCCCATGTGAGGAGTGCCATGTGAGTAACTAATTCTAACTCTAAATTAAATTAATTGCCTAAGATGGGTTTCCTTAGATTCTAGCAATATTAGAATTAATCCCAAAATTCTTGCTATTTAGCATGATCTTTTAAATTCGTGTTACAATGATAGTGCCATAATTGGGCATTAGCTTATTCGGAGCACCTAGCTATGTTCATCAATTTACTTAACACTCTAAGATACATATCCACAATTTAGAACCAATCATGGACCTATGTGTGTGATCATACATTTTAATTTCGATATACTGGATAAATCCATGATGTATTTTGTGTATGATTGTGTTATCATCAATTTTGTTCCATTTGCTTGGTTTACCAAAATAATTAAGACTTTATTAAGTCTCGCTAGCTTAGGGCTTTTAAGTCATTTATATTTAATCAAATGGTGTAGGATATACAATCTCCAAACGGGAGATGAACATATCCCTTTTTGACTCTTCCCTACCCCTCTTGAGCATTTTGAGTCCTATTAAATAACTAGCTTGAGGTCAACCTATAGAGTTACTTTTATCAATATCAAAGCATGACAATCTATGCATATATTGTAGAACAGTATCAAATCTAGTGATTCGTTACACCAAGAAACCAATGACTCTTGAATGTTGTATTCTCTAAACCTTGAATCATATCCAATGACACGTTAACTTTTCTAAACCTATAGAGTTAACTTGCGCTTTCTCATGTTTAACTTTTCCGAACCTAATTGCCCAATCAGCGATTATAACCTAAAATCACATGTGATGATTTGTACTCTATCTCCTTTAAGCATTCACTCAACCATTGACCTTTATGAGATTGACATAACATCAACAACCTCTCATGAACAACCAACTAAAGCTAAACACCGATATTATATGTCAATCACATGAGACTTTGTTACAAATTAGTGAAAGCAAAAACACACCTAATAAATAACACTTAATTTGATATTTTATATTATGTTTACTATCGAGGAATAATCTGAAATGAAATAAAATGAAATGAGATGGGTTCGAAAGGAATGGAATGGAATCGATAATGGAATTTCAAGTCCATTTGTATATTTGGAAACATTCGCAAAATGGAATACTATATAATGATATTTCTCAAAAGTACCCTTAATTTATTAATGTGATAAATATATATTAGCAAGATTAAAAGGTTATTTAAATAATTAGAATTAATTAAGTGAAATAAAATTATTATTTCACTCTTTTAAAGTTGGAATTTAATTCCCCCTTAAAATTAGAATCATTAATCTTTTAAAAATAATTCCAAACATAAAAAAAAAAAATAAAATAAAATCTAGAATCTCAACTCCATTCTAACATACCAAAGGCATCATTAATGATTAAACTCTTAAAAATGTTTGGTGTTTCAATCCTAATGTGAGTTAACTAATGAGTGTGACAACCGACAAATCCAACGTGATCCTGGTTCGCTCCCCATCATGAGTTTGTGCTCCTACGCAGAGACTGGTAGCTTACGATCGGAAAAAAGTGAAACCAACTATTTCCTTTTGAATAGTGTCATGATCATTCGTATAGATGCCATTCTTTATGATCATTCAAGTTTTTTGTAGCTTAAATATTGTGGAAATAGGTATGCGACAAGTTACCATTACCATATGCGAAAAACTCATTCTATTTCATAATCAAGTCATAAAGATTGTTAGACAACCTTGACTCATTGATCCACACAAAAAGGAAAAGATTTCACCCACAGAAAATTTCTTCTGGATTTCAATTCTATTGTAGAGATAACGACCAAGTAGATAAAAGTACAAGATTGGTAGTGAATGAGTAGTTCAGCTTAGCAGTTTATTGTTGGAATAGTGGAAGTATGGTGATCCTATTTTTAGGAACCACAAACCACAACTTCATCAACTACAACTCCCATGTTCCCACTAACCACTTAATCCTAATCAACCACATTACCCACTAACCCATTAACCCATTAGCATGATTTTAGGAAACTTTGATGGAAAGTTTCTCTATAAATAGCTAATGGATTCAAGATCCCAGAGCATGAAAATTCTATTAAAAACACATTACCATCTTGTGAGAAATTTTTTGAGTGCTCTGAAGATCTTGAAGGTTCCGGGGCTTGACGTTTTATTCCTCTCCGGATTAAGCAATGGCAAGAGGTTAGTGATTTTCCTAATTCCGCTGCATTTTATGTGTTTGTATTTAGTTACGGCTTTCATTTGATATCAGAGCCGTAATTAAACCTTTGCCTTGCGATTTCGAAAAAATTAATTTTCTCCCTTTTCAATTCAATTTTAATTTAAATTGGTTTTGATAAATTTTTATCAAATTTATGATACATTTATTTGTATCAATTTTTCTGGAGAAAATTAATTTTTTAAATTAGAGTTTTATGGTGCAAATTAATTTTTTATTAATTTTGTACTTAATTTTACTCAATTTTCAAGTATAATAATTGAGTAATAATGTTGGATTTTATTTGCCAACATCAAGTATTATCCTTTTTTTTTAAATAAAAATTTATGACATGTTAAATTGGAAATAAAGTAAATTATTTAGTATTTTTCTTAAATAATTTTTTCTTGAAATTTAACATGTCAATTTTATTTAATATTTTCACTTACAGTTTTGTGAAAAACTTTTGTGGAATTTTATTTTTTATTAAATTCCGTATTTATTTTAAATAATTTGTGTATATATAAATTTATGATTTATATACACTAGCTTGTTAATTATTTAAAATATCGTTAATGAAATTGCATTAGGATTTTGCAATTTTAGTATTTATTCAAGGTGCTTAAATTGGTATGTGATTGTATGTATGTTTCGAATTTATTATGCATGCAATATATTGTTCATGTTTAAGTACATTTAGAGTTATTGCATGATGTTTAGCAATAGCAATTGTCTTGTGATTAAATAATTCTAATAAATTTTGGCGTAGCCACAGCAGCCTTATTTAGATTGGATTATTTATTAGAAATCACATTTAGTATTATAGACATTAAATAACTTCATAAAACATTAAGTTAAAAGTCTAAATTGAGTCAGATTAATTTTGTCTAAGGAGACATTATCGTGGGACAAATGTGACCCCTCCACGTCTTTCCTGGGAATTCGTTCGAATTCTGTCTAAGGAGGCTGGATTTTAAGTGGGACCTTTTGTTTAACCTATGCGTTTCCTGGAAATTTATCTGATCTCAAGTGATAAAAATAATTTTGTTTGACTAAGGTTTAGCCAAAGCAGCCTCTATTGAACGAAGTTATTTATACGGTATCACATAAGAAATGTTTAGACTTTACATTTATTTTGTTTGATGATCCATAAAGCATTGAGGTATAGCCACAACAGCCTTATTAAGGACGGATCTCATAAAGTGATTATGAAGTAAAAGAAATATAATGTCTATTATAAGGAATGAATCTTATTGAATTAAAAATTTAGCCCACAGGCAATTTTTATGTCGCTAGATTCATTATTGCATGATTTGCATTGGTAAATTATGATTTATGTTATAGTCTCAAATTAAGAATTAAGCATGTTTGTGTTTGCAGCTATGCAACCTTTGACTGATACTAAAGTAGAAATCCCTATTTTAACAAGTGAAAACTTTAAGACTTGGAGAGATAATATACTTCTTCATTTGGGGTGTTTGGACATTGACTATGCCACTATTAAGGATGAGCCACTTCTGAGTGAAGAAAGCACTCAAGCTGAGTTTGATCTTCATGAGAAATGGGAACGGTCTAACCGACTTAATATCATGTTCATTAAGAGCAAACTCACTGCGGATGTCCGTGGCTCAGTGGATCAATATAAAAATGTCAAAGAGTTGCTAGATGCCCTTGAAAGGCAATTTAAGACTTCTAAGAAGTCTCTAGCTAGCACCCTGATTATGAAGTTCACATCTGCTAAGTTGACTTCTGTGAAAGGCGTTAGAGAACACATCAACAAAATGCGTGATTTAGCAAATCGCTTGAAGGCTCTAGAGATTAAGATGTCGGATGCTTTCCTAGTGCATTTTATTCTGACGACCCTTCCATCACAGTATGGACCTTTTAAGATCTCTTACAACACACATAAGGACAAATGGACAATTGATGATCTATTGACCATGTGTGAAGAAGAGGAGGCCCGATTAACTCTGGAGATGGGAGAAAATGCAATGATGGTTACTCAAGGAAGGAAAACCGGCAAAGTCAAAGGAAAAGGGAAGGGTAAAATCCAACCCAATGCTGACATCAAGAAAGAGTCCAAGTGTTTTTTCTGTAAAAAGAAGGGACACATAAAGAAAGACTGTGTCAAGCATAAAAATTGGCTTGAAAAGAAAGGTCACTTAGTCTCATATGTTTGTTTTGAGTCTAACATGGTTGATGTGAATTGTAACACATGGTGGATTGATTCTGGATCTACAATCCATATTTCTAATTCCATGCAGGGTTTATAAAACCTGCGGAAACCAGTAGGAGCTGAGCGATTTATCTATTCTGGAAACAAGATAGAATCGCATGTGGAAGCTATTGGGACATGCATATTAGTACTTAAGGGTGGCTTTAATTTAATTCTTGAAAAGACCTTCTATGTTCCTAGTTTTTCTAGGAATTTGATTTCAGTTTCAAAACTTGTACCTTTGGAATTCACTTTTAACTTTTCAAACAATGGTTTTGATTTATTTTATAAATCCAATCATATTGGTGATGGTTCTTCATTGGATGGTCTTTATTTATTAAATTTACATAATAATGCCACTCATGATGTTATGCATGTACAAGCTGGTACTAAACGATGTGTTATGAATGAGGATTCTTTTACCTTATGGCACCGTAGACTAGGTCATATCTCTATAGAGAGAGTTAAAAGATTGGTGAATGATGGTATACTTAGTCATTTAGATTTCACTGATTTTGGTACTTGTATAGACTGCATAAAGGGAAAGCAGACTAACAAGTCAAAGAAAGGTGCCAAAAGGAGTTCGGCCATATTAGAAATTATCCATTCTGATATTTGTTGTCCAGATATGGATAATCAAGGTCAGAAATACTTTATCACATTTATAGACGATTACTCACGATACATGTATCTCTACATGCTTCATCATAAAAGTGAAGCGTTGGAAGCCTTTAAGGTTTTCAAAGCTGAAGTAGAGAAACAATGCGGTAAGCAAATCAAGATTGTGAGAACCGATAGAGGTGGTGAGTATTATGGTAGATACACTGAAGATGGACAAGCATCAGGTCCTTTTGCTAAGTTTCTTCAAGATAACGGTATAGTTGCCCAATACACCATGCCAGGTTCACCTGATCAGAATGGTGTTGTGGAAAGAAGAAACCGAACATTAATGGAAATGGTGCGAAGTATGTTTAGTAGCTCTAAACTGCCTAAATCCTTATAGATTGAAGCATTAAAGACGTCTGCGTATATATTAAACAGAGTTCCAACCAAGGCTGTTTCTAAAACACCATTTGAGTTGTTCAAAGGTTGGAAACCGAGTTTGCGTCATATGCGTGTATGGCGATGCCCGTCTGAAGTTAGAGTTTACAACCCACAAGAAAAGAAACTGGATCCTCGGACTATAAGTGGGTATTTCATTGGATATGCCGAAAAGTCCAACGGATACAGATTTTATTGTCCATCTCACACTACTAGGATTGTGGAATCAAGAAATGCAAAATTTCTTGAAAATGACTCAATAAGTGGGAGTGATCTATCTCAAGACATAGTTCATGAGCAAGATCTACCTTCCACATCAGGTGAGAGATTGGTTGTTGTTCACAACACTCCTCGAGTTCAAATAGGAGTTGAACAACCAATCAATGAAAATCCACAGATTGCTGAGGAAATCATAGTATATCAAAATCAAGAAATGATTGAGCAACATGATCCACAAGAAAATGTTGTCCCAATTTTAAGGAGATCTACTAGAGAAAGGAGATCAGCAATCCCTAGTGATTATATTGTGTATTTACAAGAATCTGAGTACAATATTGGAGCTGAAAATGATCCTGAGTCTTTCAAGGAAGCTATGAATTGTGATGAGTCAAATTTATGGTATAATGCTATGTTAGATGAGATGAATTCTATGAAGAGTAATGAAGTCTGGGATCTTGTCCCGTTGCCCGACGGTGTAAAAGCCATAGGTAATAAATGGGTCTTTAAAACTAAAAGAGACTCATTGGGCAACATTGAAAGACATAAGGCTAGACTTGTTGCTAAAGGGTTCACTCAGCGTGAAGGAATTGATTACACAGAGACCTTCAGTCCTGTATCCAGGAAAGACTCCTTACGCATAATATTAGCATTAGTAGCTCAATTTGATCTTGAGTTACAACAAATGGATGTGAAAACAGCTTTCCTAAATGGTAATCTAGAGGAAGAGGTTTATATGAAACAACCTGAAGGATTTTCCTCTAGTAATGGTGATCACTTGGTTTGCAAGCTAAAGAAATCCATTTATGGATTAAAACAAGCCTCCCGTCAATGGTATTTAAAATTTCATGATGTTATCTCTTCATTTGGTTTCGTTGAGAATATCATGGATCAATGTATATACCAAAAGGTTAGTGGGAGTAAGATTTGTTTTCTTATCCTATATGTGGATGATATCCTACTTGCATCAAATGATAAGGATATGTTACATGGGGTGAAACAATTTCTTTCTAAAAATTTTGATATGAAGGATATGGGTGATGCATCTCATGTCATTGGGATTAAGATTCATAGAGATAGACATAGAGGAATCTTAGGTCTATCTCAAGAAACATATATTAACAAAATTTTAGAAAGATTTCGGATGAAAAATTGTTCACCCAGCGTTGCTCCTATTGTGAAGGGTGATAAGCTCCATTTGGACCAATGCCCTAAAAACGAGTTTGAAAAAGAGCAAATGAAGAACATTCCTTATGCTTCAGTTGTTGGAAGCTTAATGTATGCTCAGGTCTGTACTAGACCTGACATTGCATTTGCTGTTGGAATGTTAGGAAGATATCAGTCAAATCCGGGACTTGACCACTGGAAAGTTGCAAAGAAAGTCTTGAGATATCTTCAAGGGACAAAAGATTACATGCTTATGTACAAACGGTCAGATGATTTAGAAGTAATTGGCTACTCTGATTCAGACTTCGCCGGATGCGTTGATTCTCGAAAATCAACATCAGGTTACATTTTCATGTTAGTCGGTGGAGCCATTTCATGGAGAAGTGCCAAGCAGACTTTAACTGCTACTTCTACTATGGAAGCTGAGTTCGTTTCGTGTTTTGAGGCTACCTCACAAGGTGTATGGTTGAAGAGTTTCATCGAAGGGCTTAGACTTGTGGATTCTATATCTAAGCCGCTGAGGATGTATTGTGACAATTCAGCTGCAGTCTTTATGGCTAAAAATAATAAGAGTGGAAGTCGAAGCAAACATATCGACATAAAGTATTTGGCCATAAGGGAACGTGTTAAAGATAACAAAGTGGTCATTCAGTATATTAACACAGAGCTGATGTTAGCCGATCCTTTGACTAAAGGCATGCCACCACAAAGATTTAAGGATCATGTTGTCAATATGGGACTTGGTTCCATTATGTGTTAGTGAAACTCTATAGAGTAGATATTTCTCATATTTGTTGTGCACATTTTGTTTATTTGGAGAAATATCAATAAAGTTTGGACCTAGAATAAACGTTAGGTTTATTCATTAAGCTATTGGGAAAGAGGTTTGAAAACTTGATACATTGTAATACATGGAAGATACTACTCGAGTAATAAAGGGAAAATATCGCCATGATTCGTGTATTGAGTTTTCTTAAAGTCTAAGGATTTGTGGTATTAAAGTAAAGTATACGGACCAAGTGGGAGAATGTTGGAATAGTGGAAGTATGGTGGTCCTATTTTTAGGAACCACAAACCACAACTTCATCAACTACAACTCCCATGTTCCCACTAACCACTTAATCCTAATCAACCACATTACCCACTAACCCATTAACCCATTAGCATGATTTTAGGAAACTTTGATGGAAAGTTTCTCTATAAATAGCTAATGGATTCAAGGTCCCAGAGCATGAAAATTCTATTAAAAACACATTACCATCTTGTGAGAAATTTTTTGAGTGCTCTGAAGATCTTGAAGGTTCCGGGGCTTGACGTTTTGTTCCTCTCCGGATTAAGCAATGGCAAGAGGTTAGTGATTTTCCTAATTCCGCTGCATTTTATGTGTTTGTATTTAGTTACGGCTTTCATTTATACCATGTTTTTTGGGCTACGTAGCACTCTCTTGATCCATGCTTACCATTATGTAAACATTTGAAATCATATTATCACGTCCTGAACCCGATAGGATGCAGTAACTCACTGCATATTCTTATTATACGAATTCTTGCAGATTCATAAATTGCTAGCTATTCATTCAGTATATCGTTGTCTGCTTCTTGCATGGCTTTTTTTTTTTTTTTTGTTTCTTAAACTTCCTAATAGGAATCTTCTATACAAATCGTCGTGTGCATCTTTTTTCTCTCTTTTCTCCATTTATTTCATGTTTGGGTTGTTTCAATTTGTTCATCTCTTTCGGCATAGCTATTTATCTCTTACTTTTGTGTTTACAGTTAGAAGTAAAGTTCATTTAGGGAAGTGCAATATGATTCCAACATATGATGAGTTCAAATCTACGAGACAACCCTCTATTATTGGTGAAAATGAATCCACGAAGTAAACTCTAAAAAGAGTGTGTTTTGTCCATATTACTAAGATAAAATATTTAAAGGGAAATGTAACACATAAAACTATCGAATTAACTTTCTCCCGAAAAAGATAAAGCAAGTGAAATATGTGGTAGTTATGCATGTCCATAATTTATATTTACACAATTTCACAGCTTAATATTTTTAGGGCCCGGGAAAGAGGGGTGGGGGGTGGGCGGGCGGTGGTGGTGGGGGTGGTGTGGGGGTGGATGCATTCTTTTAGACAATAATGTAAAACTATATATATAGACTGGCGATTTCATTTTCACACGAGCACATATTGACACATATCTAATATATTCAGGCCAAAAGGTAATGATTTGAAATATATTTAAGAGGTTTATCTTCTTTGAATTCTAATGATTACTGGTTTTTTTTTTTTTTGACTCCTTTTACTTATTTTATTCTGCAAATTACATAGAAGATTATAGTATCGTATGGGTTCTCTGAAGAGGGAAAGAAGTTCCTATAGCTCCATTATATATATCCTGCATTGTCAAATGAAATGATGATAGGAAAAGTTTGAAAAGAACGGTGAACAGTTGAACTCTTATTATAATATAATATGCCTGTGTTGTGTCTGAAAAGATATACCGGAGGGTCTCTCTATGCTGGACATAGGATATCGCCAAAAATTTGAGTGTCCTTATTTGCTTTACTTTTTAACTTCTTAGTTCAGTGCGGCGCGTCTTCTTGGGGTTGGGCATGTGTCCATTCTGCTCAGTACAAATAATTCTCCCTAGCATTCAACAATAATATCTGCTTGATTAAGTTGGTTAACATATTGCTGTATAATGAAGATTATCATGTAATGATTTACCTCGTTTTAGGTCGTACATTAGGTTTTGCAATATTATGACTCCACACGTAAAAATGGAATGGCAGTTTAAACCGTAGTCACAAGGCTCATCAGCTCTGATAAATTAGAAAGATTAAGGGTGGTTATTCACTCAAAATAGAATGGAGGATAACTAACATTTCTACCTATCTTGTTCTATTATCATCGTAGCAACCATCATATTACTTTTAAGACTAACTAAAAATCACTACATATTAGAAGGGATACTGAATTCAATGTAATCCCGACATAAATATCATATCCGCCTTATGGAGAGATCATATAAGCAATTGCTGATGGAGGTAGATCTAGACCCATTGTTCACCTTTATCATTCTTATAAAAATTATATCTGAAATATTTAAATGAGGTTTCTAATATGCCAATTCAATTGTGTCATCTTATGGTCTTGCCCTTTGTTTTTCTTCTCACCATAGCTATGAAATTACAATATAGGATTGGACAATCCGTTGTAGATGCGTAAAATAGAAAATAATAATAATGTAAAAATCACTATATGAACTTTATACATTTTTTATATTTTATATTTGAAATTTCTAAATATTACATTTATTAATTAAATTTTTACTTATCAAGTTTAACATATAAAGTTTGGAATTACTAAATATCATACTTAATTAAACTTTTATTTATCAAATTTATTACCCTTATCATCTGCAAAAAGATAATGTACTAACAATCACTTATCAAGAGTGCAAGCGTAGGCAATGTAATAAATTCAAGAAATAAAAATTTGATTAAATACGAAATTTAAAAACTTCAAACTTCAACTGTATAATTGAAAAAATATTTACAGTTCAAATAGTAATATTTACATTGTCCTAGCAAAATATATTATAAATTTACTTTTATAATGTATCAATGAAGTGAGTTTGTTATATAGACTTAGACATAATATTATATATGCTACATTGAGTCGCAACTCTGCATAAATAATAAATAAAACAAATATATCAACAATGATACGCTTACTTCTGTTGAATTTATAGATCCTCCAAAGATTCATAATTATCAAAACCGAAATATATAACTATAAAATATTATGCCTATGTAACTGTGTTTTCTACAAGTTATGGTCATTTGTATCTCTAACTCTATCAAGTGATTAATCTGTTTTTATCCAATTAATTTGAGGGGGGATGATACACTTTCTGGTTTTTATGCCATACCTATACCCATTACATACAATTTATTATTCATGGAATATTTGGAGACCAAACATAGTATTGACAAGATTGAGGTCCTGGGCTAGAATAATATATGGAACTATCATTACCATCCTTCGCAAACGATTTAAAGTTTAAAGCAAGCGTTCTTGACTCGCTGAATCATACATGCTTAGGTTGTTTCTGGCGTAAGATTTCTCCTATACAGATGCGCCTCGTCTAGGTAGTTAACAATGGATATTAACTTTAACCATTTGACTCTTCTTAATGAAAAGGGCGAAGGATAATATATTGATACTTTGATTTGAGTCCCAACTTCTACCTTATAATTGTTCCAACGGTATAGATACATTGAGACCATCCCAATATATAGAAACTCAATTTGGAATCTATAGATGTCATAGTAACATCTTAAAGATCTCTTTATTTCATATCTAAAGTTTTAAATAAAGATCTTAAATATTCTTTTCTTTTTTTTATTTATAGAACCCATAATACAAATTTTAGACAAAACTAATACTAAATAATAATTATTATTATTATGGCAGCTTTTGGAATCTTTAGCCAAGACCCTAGAAAGGGAAAAGAGATCCGGCCCCAATGAAGAAAGACCTCCACGTGTGGTCCTTCAATTTTGAAATCCGTATTAAGGACCTCCCGTTAGGGATAGTTTATGAGAGCATAACTTATAAACAAGAGTATAACTTATAAACAAATTGCAATGTCATAGGAAAGTTATGTTCTATTCCTTAGTCAAAATATCATTTCGATATTCATATATAGTAACTCGGCCTTTTAGACGTTTACATTTCATAATCTAAAGATAACACGTAAACCAAGAAAAGAAAAACGTAAAATCCTTCATAGATGGCATAAATATCACGTTAATTACTCTTATCTAATCGTATCAAACTAAGCCAATGGACAACAACTAATTCAAATGCGACCAAGGTGATAATTAGAATTTAATCCCATGTACCTAGGATGCTTGTTTTTGGTTCTTTCATTGAGATATGCTCAGACTAAAGGATGCTGATAAAGAAGCTTTCAGGCACAAATTCCTAACCCTTTTCTCATCTCTCTTCTACTCCACTCTGCTGAAAAAGTTCTCTTTCTATTCTTTTGGAGTAACCTTTTGTTCTTTTGTAGTTCACGCTTCACATTATTATATATTTCAAGACTGCATTTTCCTGTATTATACCTTCCACAATTCGCGTTCCAATAAGTACTGCATGTTATATTGAATATAATTTTGAAAATTTTTATCATTTATGCCTCCTTATTAATCGATCTTTAGCTGGTTATAATTTTTAGTTTATACCACTTATATCTTTTTTTATTTTCATCAATAGTACTCATTCATTGTCCATATTCTTTTCCCTTTTTTGCTTAAGATTTTCATTACTAATAGCTTTTGATCATCGAGATTTTTTCGTTTAGTTAAGCGATCTAACATAATGTCCCTTATGCAAAGTACAGAAGTTGTAAGAAGGTTGCAAGTTCTATACAATTTAGTGCAAATCGATATTAGTATTATTACATGATTCTAATTACTATATCTGCACGATGGTCATATAAAATTACCATATATATATTCATGTATTTAAATATCAATACTTATGCCGTATTTAAGAGAATCACAGCTGTACACTTCTTGAGGTAATGGTTTGGAATATGAGTGAGAGCACATAACTTATCCTGAGGTCTTTGCATCATGTGATGCAATCCGAAAATACAAGCTTATTGGTGCTAACACTAGACAAGGAAGAGTATGCCGATTTTCTTGAAGTGTGTCAAAAGACACTTCATTGGAAAGCCAATCCTGACACAGTTGAACGAAGTGCCATAGAAGGAGCTTGAGTATGCATCATGATCATTTTGTTAAGAAGGATCCTCAGGCCATTGGACAAAGTAGCCCCTATTTGAGCAAGTCAAGTTATGTTTGACTGCATTGGAACGCTTCCTCGAGATGTTCAGATGAAGTCCCCAATAAACAAAGCTTATAGCTACTATCTAACTTCAATTAAACACCTATTGGAGCCATTTGAATGAAGTCCCCATGGAGCGAAAACTTAAACTTCTATCTTAGTTCATTTAAATGGCAACTCCTATCATTCAAACAGATCTCCCGTACCGTTTGGACATTTCAAGCATCATTTAAAAGAACCTTGATATTTTTAGTAGCTTTACACTTTAATTATTTATTTTAATTATGATTATTCCCTCAATAACCCAAATTAACCTAATGAAAGGGTCTATTATTGTATTATGAATTTAGTACACTTTTGAAATAAACCCTTGATTGAGTGTTACTCTTTCAATCCTTAATCTTACAATTTTTTTTAATTGTGATAAACATCAAGCGATCTTGATTTGTGTATCATATCAAATAAAGAGAGCTATAGTTCAATTCTCATGGTGCATTATATCTAGAGAATTGTTCATCTCCATATTAATCTAAAAATTACAAACTAAACTCAATTCGATTCAATTGTTGATTGTGTTTAATATTAGTTCCCAATCATGGACATATCATATTTAGTTTTAGAGAGTAGACATGTATGGGACTTTTTTTTATCAAGATTTCTACATAAATCTTAAGGGGAGGAGTGGAAATACATGTGAAGTTTGTGGTGGTGCGTGATTGCATGTATAGGACTTGGATTGTCGGTAGTTAAGTACTCTTTTTTTTTTAGGTAACCTTTGGGTGCTTTGCATGAGTAGTGTGAATTTTCTCTTATCTTAAGAGAGTTTGAAAAGATGCCACACAAGAGTGTTAATAATTGTGTGATGGGATGTGTTAGAAAAGTCGAGAGACACATCAATGTTGAGCAGCAATTGTATGAGCTATCTTAATCTATATGCATTATTCTTACCCATTTGACTATACAAGAAGGCGTTGCCAAGTGCTTGTACAACAACAATGCAAGGCAAATGAATAGAAGATCAAAGACCAAGGATTGAAAGAGCATAAAGATGATAATTTCAATATTAGACATATATCAAGAAATTAGTGGGTTATTTCATTATAAAATGGTTGTTCTTTTATCATCTCATAAACTATTAGAGTAATCTTTTTTTTTTTTTTTTTTGGTTATAAAGACCAAATAGCACAATGGTCTTAAGTTGCACCTAGTTCAAAACCAACTGAATTCATTTTTTATCCCACAATCATCATATCATGATGTGTTTTATCTGTTGGAGTTAATTAAACTTAATTCTCATAAATTGAACACACCAAGTACAGTTAATGTGCAAATTAGAGCACAAACATAAAAATAAAGTGAGTGAAAGTATACTTAAATCCATGATTTGAGAGAAATGTAACCAAAAGTGGTGAATTGGTCTTCCAAGTCAACCACATGAGCCCATAGAAATTTAGTCTTAGAGTATTAGAAAGAATAAAACAATGTGTGAGTTGGGAGCCATGACCATATATATATATAAGTTAATTGCTTGTAAATATTTTATTATTTCCAATTTGGTTTATCATAAAAATGGAAATAATATTTCTAGTCTCTACATATATTAGCACATACTTAATTTAATTCAATGCATTAAAGTTCATAACCTTATTAAATCACTTTATTTGAACTTTATATAATATGATAACCTTATTACATGATTATTATTATTAATACATATAAACCTATAGGTTTATTAGTAAGATAAACCTAACATTATTTTTATACTTATATTTTTTATGCATTCAACTTTTTTAAGCATAATAGATACTCATAGTGTAAATGGAAACTGGATAAGCAGAGTGTTGGTACTATTAAAGCTAAAAATTCCACCTTAGAGGGGAATAGCTTGCTCAAGAGTTCTTAGGTATGTTAGGTGAAGAAGGTGTTTGAGTGTTGTGAATAACATGATCATAATAGGTGCATTTGGTAACTCTTTAATTCACAGATTATGCTAGCTTATGGTGAGAAAATTTCAAAGCATAAAAGCATAAAGAAGCAAAAAAAGATGTTAGTACTTAGTGTCTCATGAAGTTGCTAATGCAAAAGCACTTTATTCTTAATTACTATTATTGGGAAATGCTTTTGAAACTCCATTTGTTAAGGTAAGGTAACATGAGGGTCAAATTATATGAATGAGTTTAAGATGTAAATAACATGTCAAGTGAATGAGCCTTAGCAACAAACTACGACCCAATTCATTATTGGGATAAAATTTAAGATTGCTAGTGTTGTTTGTTACATCAACCTTAGAGGATGCAATTGACTTGGTAATAAAGGTAAAGAGCAGTAGAAAAGAATTTCATTTCAACCATAGCTTTACCTAATCAAGTGGTTCCTCATAAAACTATAAAAGGAGAGGAGAGGTTAATATTAATTACTTAAGTAATATAATCAATCTTTAATTATACATTGTATCTTAGATTTCTAATTCATTGTATCTTAAGCTAATATTATTTAGATTCATTTGATTTTTCTATGTCCAAGGACTTCCAAGTCACTTATGTTCAATCAAATGGTCTAAGATATGAATTTTTCAAGTAAGAGATGAAATGATCTCATCTTGTCTTGTCACTATCACTCACATATTCTTTAAGGCATACTCAATAATTGACTTGATAATAACTCATATATAAGTCGCATTTTACCAGTATCACAACACGTTGGTCCATATAGAGCATATGATGATCTCAAGTCTAAAAACTAACTACACCAGTTTAACAAGGTAGGAACCAATGACACTTAAATGTTTCATTTTCCTAAACCACAAAGCCCTTAACTTTGGCTCCCTTGTGTTTATTGTTTTTTAACCTAGTTCCTTATCATCCAGGGTGATAATCTCATGCCCATGTCCTCTCTAAATACTCACTCGATTGTAGAATTTTCTAAGATTAATGTAATGTGAATGGATCCTCATGAATGACCAACTATACTTGAACACCAATATCATAAATTAATCTAATAGGACTTTGTTATAAATTAGTGCCAAAAGAAACACATACAATAAATACCAAAGGTGACTATAGATTAAACTCTCAAAATCTTTTATCTTGTGATGTACATACAGCAAGAAATTACTACCTATATCAATACCAAACACTTATAACCCCAGCTTCCAAGTCTCATGTAATCCCCATGTTCCTTTTGACTAAAGGCATTACTAAGTCGGATGATAATCTAATTGCCATAACTCCATACACCCCAATAAGCCCCAGAGATCTTGGTACACTGCAATACATGTCCATAGGTAAGATTGAGGCTTCTCAGACTTATCTAACCTTCTAGGTTTGCCTTACTCGATAACCACTTCTAACTTCTCTAAAAAGTTTAAATCTAAAATTACTTCCTTAGCTAATATCAAAGTGTATTTAGTTTAGATAATGGGCTATCATTATGCTTGTTTCCATCTAGCACAATATAATTCCTTTTAAGTCTTACTCTTATGCCCAACTTCTATAAGGAAATAGTCTTAAACTTTGAATCTATTTCCATTTCATTACTAGGAACACCTCTATTCCTTTCGTATATTTTGGAGCAATCCTTTCAATACATAAGTTAGATAAACTTGTAGCGTTGATGATTAACATGTGAAATTTTGTCTCGTGCACTTTTTTTCTTAAATATGTTGAAGATATTATTTTGAAGATATACTTACTATGTGACACAAGCTTGAAGTCATATAAAATACCTTTGTTTATACATGTGCAATTATTTAGATATAATTATCCATAGGATAACAATTATTTATAGAACTATTATCCATTTCATTAATTCATATTAAAGTTTAGCAATTTAATTCAAAATTTATTTACAGTGTATCATCCTTACGAACTCAAATACCTAACAAATTATTTAAAGTTGGTAATACTTACACTTTAAAAAAAAAAACAATTAAGTTTTTTTCCAATGAATAAAATGCACATTTAAACTATCACTTTTTAATTTTCATTTTTCAATCCTCTTCTTCACTATAATTATGATATAATAGAAAAATAATATATGGAAACATCAAATCTAAAATAAAATCATTTCAAATAAATAATACAGTTCAAACAGAGCCGAACATATACAAATAATATTTTGAAAAAATAAAAAAGAAACTAATAAAAATGGAAAACTTTCTGGAATTTCCAATTCCTGCTTCTTTTTCACCCCTTGGCTTGTTCGTTATTTCCCCCTCTTCCCACTAAGCTACCTTCCCTATTAACCAAACACAGCAGAAACCCTATTCGTTGGCTGAGTGCTGGGCGCCTGCAGAGATGCAGAGATGCTAGTTCACTTCTACCTGGGAAGAGAGTGGCGAACAACCTCTAATCGAGAAGGTCACATTTTACCTACCTCTGCCCCACGTATCGTTTAATTATGGTGTAATAAGCTTCATGTTTGTGGTTAATCTACTTTAATTTACTCACTGTTCACACTTATATGCACATTGCACTGCTCTCTGTGAGTATAGACTGCATAACGATCGTTGTCTAATAGTTTGACTCAGTTTTGAAATAGTAAGTCGGAAATGTCTAAGCATGGAAAGAGCTTGTGCTTGTGAGATTTTTTTTTTTTTTTGGCTAGCGATGCGATTTTCAAGCATTTAGGGTAAATAGACAATTCGAGATATGGATGGATCACACGCTGATACCTATGTAATTGTTTAATTATAATGAATTCATCTTTTGTCCTGCAACCACGCTCGGCTGACCACGATAAGATTAATTTTGTGGAAGATGGTCGAGGAAATTACACAGGAAAGATATTTTTTTCTTTTTCTTTTTTTTTGGTGGTGGGGGGGGACACTTTCTTATGGGAATTCAACAAAAAGAAAATAAATAATCCTCGTCTATCTGTCTATTTATTATTTTTTTTTTTATGTGCTGTGGTGTGGTGTGAAGTTAGATGGATTTGAGAAGTTATGATTGCACGTGGTGTTTACTAGTTGTCTGGTTCTCTATCTTTACAGACTTGCAAAATTCTCCATGTCTCCATTGTTATAATGACCGAAGGATGCAAGTTGAGAAGGTTTGTGCTTGAGTTTCATTTTCGATAAGAGCAAGATTGGCTAGATCCTGAAACCCACATTATACAAAATCTTGGTTGAGGAAAAGCAAGTGGATTGGTATTCATGAACTGTAATGGGATTTTGTCATGTGGGATCCGGTACTTTTCCACTACTTTGTCATCCTCATCTTCTCTTCCATGGATCTCTCCTCTTCAATTGTTTGAAGACACCGTGCATAAACCAGATCCTCCATTGGATACTTCAATAACTGTTGCCAAAACTCGGAGGAAACGCAAGTTTATAGACCATGAATATGCTGTAGAGTTGATCAAACGTGAGAGGGATCCTCAAAGTGCTTTAGAAATATTTAATATGGTGTCAGAGCAAAGGGGTTTCAATCATAATAATGCAACTTATGCAACCGTACTTCATAAACTGGCTCATTTCAAGAAGTTTGAGGCTGTCGATGCTGTTCTTCGTCAAATGAGCTATGAGACTTGCAAGTTTCATGAGGGAATCTTTCTTAATCTCATGAAGCATTTCTCCAAATCTAGTATGCACGAAAAAGTGCTTGACATGTTTTATGCAATCCATCCAACCGTTCGTGAAAAGCCCTCTCCCAAAGCCTTCAGCACCTGCCTTAATCTGTTGATCGACTCAAATCAGATTGGCTTAGCGCAGAAGCTTCTCCTGCATTGCAGGAAGATTCTTCATCTGAATCATAACACTTGTATCTTCAACATCCTGGTTAAGCACCACAGCAAGAGGAGGGATCTAGACTCTGCATTTGAAGTCTTTAAGGAGATGAAAAAATCAAAGTATTCTTATCCAAATTTAATTACATATTCAACACTGATTGATTGTCTATGCAGAACTGGAAGGCTCCAAGAAGCAGTTAATCTGTTTGAGGAAATGGTATCAAGGGATCAAATTGTTCCAGATGCCCTAACTTATAATCTTTTGATCAGTGGCTTTTGCCAGGATGGAAAAGTTGATAAGGCGAGAAAGGTTATAGAATTTATGAAGTCAAATGGGTGCCTTCCAAATATATTCAATTACTCGACTTTACTTAATGGATTGTGTAAGGAGAAAAGATTGGAGGAAGCAAAGGAGGTTATTGATGAAGTGAAGAGGCTTGGCATGAAATTGGATACTGTTGCATACACTACATTAATAAATAGGTTTTGCAGAGATGGCAAAACTGATGAAGCAATCAAATTGCTGAAAGAGATGAAAGATACTGAGTGCATAGCTGACATTGTAACCTTTAATGTCTTGTTAGGGGGTTTCTGCCGAGAAGGAAGATTAGATGAGGCTCTTCATTTCCTCGACTATTTGTCGTGTGAAGGTGTTCGTCTAAATAAGGGAAGTTACAGAATTGTTTTAAATACTTTGTGTCAAAAAGGTAAAATGGACAAGGCCGTAGAATTGTTGTACTTAATGCTAAGTAGGGGGTTTCTTCCACATTATGCAACTTCAAATGAGTTGTTGTCTTCCCTTTGTGAAAATCAAATGGCTGAAGATGCAGCCAATGCATTGTATGCACTAGTTGAAATAGGCTTTATGCCAAGGCCTGATACATGGACTGTTCTAATTGAAGTGATTTGCAGAGAAAGGAAGTTACTGTCCACATATGAATTGTTGGATGACTTAATTACAGCAGAAATATGGAAAAGTCCTCTATCTTTCTAGTTACAAGTTTGTTGTGATCTTCGCAGACCAGATGATCTTGCCCCTGTGCACATATGCAAGTAATACAACATCTTGTGCCACTTTTTTCCACACATTCATCTGAAGGATTGGATCTTACTAGGAGTAGAAGGTTGGCCTTTCCCCCACCTCCTGGCTGAATATTTATATTTTGAAGATAAGAGCAGTGCAGTGGCAGAAATTCTGAAGCAATTTAACTTGGAGCTGGACCCCAGGATTTGCTTCATGTTAATAGCCTTATGTAAAACATGGTTGGTTTCATTTTGATCTCTTGCAACTGACAATGACAAGCTTCCCCATTTTGATGGTATCAGATAACTTTCCAGCTTGTTTGGAAATCTCTGTTTTCTGCCATTTCTGCCGGATAGGAGTCCATATCTGCTATAACTATCGGCAAATGTGTTTTGGGTTTTAGAATTGGACAAACAGATTTCCTTGGTAAGTCAGGGTCTATGCTATGTCCAATGAATATTTTCATCAATTAAGGTGGCCTTGGGGAGAAGCTTGGGGGAAAAAACAAAAAGAAGATCATCCAGAAATCCATTGATTTCTAAGGCACCATGAGGATTTATCTTCAAGGTATATACCCTTATCTTTTATTGGATTGACTTATCTAAATTATAATTTTGCTTTATCTGCTGTTTTTGCTGTTATTAGTAGTAGGAGTAGAAGTAGCCTCAAATGCATTGTTTTGGCAGTTGTTATGGATAATCACAATAATTTTGCTAAAAATTAAAAGGGATTTTGCTTGCTACAGTTCATTACCTATCATCTTTACTGCATGTTTTACATTTTCTGTTTTGATTTTGCTGAAGTTTTAATATATTTCTTTGTGCCTTCTTGTGATTTGTCTTATACATCAAGCCTATGCGTTGGTTCCCCCAAGCTCAATGCTTGTCTGATGTTGAATAATTTTGTGTATCTCATGTAGGTGTACTGTAGTCATTTTGCTAGATAGTAATATTTCATAATGGTTTCATTAACACACCAAATCTCTTGGCAGTTGTCATAATGGACTGATTTCGAAGATAAGTAAACCTCAAATTCATTATCTTGGCAACCGGTATAAGGATTGCAAGTACTCTCTAAAAATTAAAAAGCCTTCGAAAGAAAATTCGCTTGCTACAGTTCATTACCTATCATTTTTACTGCCATATTTTGCATATTTCTCGTCAACCTACTGAAAAATCTAATATATCTCTTATGTCTTACTGTGATTGGTAATGGATCAAGTGCGGTCACCTAGTTAGTAGTATTTCATTCTAGTTTACTGAGAAAGAAAATGATCAGTGCTGCCCAAACCATAAATCCTTTTGTTTACTTCCTTTCACAATAATTTATCGTATCAAAGCAATATTATACTTATCAAGGACAAAACCTTAAAAAAACTCAATGAAGACTTCTTGTGGAAAAAGCAGAGTCTGCAAAACCACCACTTGGCATGCTTTTTGCAGCCATATCTTCTAGCTTTCAGTCTTACTACTATTGAATATCACCCCCTTGTGGTTGTGGGTCAGACCCACGGTGAAGCCAAACATGTTTCAGGTGAAGATGGTAAAGATTCATCCTGCTGATCATTATTCCCACAACACCACCCCCCCAAACCCTGTTTTTCTTATTGTGCTTGCTTGCTTTAATTCAGTCCTACATTCTTACTTCAACTAGGAGAATCGATAAAGATGTTTGTCCAACATGGATAAAGGTAGTGGATTTCCTCAAACATATACTTATATATTATGACAGGTGTTATTTTTTCCTGTTACTGCACAGATATTTTGGTACTTTATTGTTCTGCTGCTGAACTATCTCTGGAAGATTACCATGTCTCTTAAGAGCTTTAACTTGCTCATTGGAAAATCAGAATGCAATTCATGGCTGTTCCTGGGCTTATATTTTCATCAGATCTTCAATATTCAAATTTCCTTATGATCCAACACTTCCTATTAACATGGTTAGTCCTGGTTTTGGCTTGGCTTCATTTCAGGATTTTTGCAGGTCTAAAGTTCATACTTCATTAGTAAACCAAGCACTAATGCTAAAAACTAAATTCATGAAATTAAATTTTGTGCAGGAAAGAATGGCTTGAAAAGAGGAAGATGTCCACATTAGTGCTTCTCGGCCTTTCTTTTAATAGTAGGATAGTATGGATTGTTTTTATGTTGTATGAAAAATTTAGGCTGGATAACATGGGTTTCTTATCTTGGTATGATGGTTTTAGTAAATTTTAACATTTACAACAAGCTCAATTATTTTAAAGAAGGGCAAAAATTTTTGTGGTACTTTTTGCAAACTAGTAGCCAGTGTTGTTTTTTTTTTTTTTTCTTTTTTACAAATTTAAGATTTGTGTTTTATCTTTATTTGTTTATGTTAATTAAGGAGGGGCTTTTGATTGGTCTGTAATAATTAATTTAATAAAATCATATTATTAAATATATTCAATTAAAAAATATAATAAATAATAATAAAAATGAAGAAAATTGAATAGGAAAAATAAAAAATGTATTAAAAGAAAAAGGGTTGAACCCTTTTGATTACTTTCCAACCACCCCTAGGTCACGGGATAGCTGGAAGACGACCATAGGTATTGATGGTTCATGTCAGCTGGGCGACACCCAACTATGACATGATGAGTTTTGGATCAACTTTTTTTATATATATAATTTCTGGTGTGGTGGGCAACCTCATTAGTTTAACTGCTTCTTTTTTTTTCTGTGTTATCTTTTATCTTATTTTTCTCAATAAATATGTTTGGTAATATTATTTTATTAAATTAAATATTTTGTACCAATCAGATTCTGACACATAAATCTTCTAATTAATATTAACAAATAGAATAGATTTAAAACATAGGTCACATATTTATCGAAAAGAAAGACACATGTTATGCATTTGTAGGAAATACAAAATATAGATCATGTTTTTGTAAGTTTCCCTAAAAGAAACTGTGGTAACAGAGTTGTTTGTTAAATTCTCCCATGAGGGCCCTCATTCAATCATTAGTGTTTCTTAAGGTCTGTAAGACACCTATAAAGGGCTTCCTTTCGTAATTTGAATAGGCACTTGCACATTTTTGGATATTGTATCATGAGAAATTTCTCCTTCATTGTGGATATTCTGTTATAATTTGATGTCTGAACCTGAATTTCAAAATCTAGAAATAAATTATAGATGGTGGATTGCTTTCTGGAATTTACAGCAGCCAGCAGGGAAAGATTAAAATAAGTTAGCTGGTTAATTCTTCAATCTACTGTGTCTGGATATTCCGCGAGACTGTTTCCTGTATGTCTTGATATCTATATAATATTCACTAACTAAAGCAAGGATTGATGCTAAATATGAGGGTTCAGTTCATCTAGATTGGAGATATTCTAGTGTATGGTTTGGTATCTTCATCTACTCGAGTTATATGGAGAACACTGGTATCTAACTACCAGTTTTCCATGTCTATTTGGGTAGTTTTCTTGGATGGGTATACTGCACAGGTACTTGTTTTAATCCTTTTATTCTTCATTCATTACACAGGAATTCTTCTTACTTGGTGATTATGCCACGCACAATTCATTTTGTATCTCTTATTTTGGCTATGCAAAATAATGAAGTCACTAACTTCATTTAGAGCAATCCTTCTTACCCTGTCTTTGTAAATTCAACCATAGCTGGTATATATTTTAAAAGCTCCAGATGGATGGAACATATTTCAAAGTTTCTGGTGAACCATTATTTTTATCATCCTTGCAATATCATTGCAAATTTAGATTCTTTATTTTGAGATTCGGCCACTGCTCTTCGATGCTCCAAGTGGATATAGCAGATGTTGATAATGTTGTTGAAACTGAAGCCTGGATTGGCTTAAGCGTATTTACATTTCTGAATGCCCCATGGATGCATCCTCAGATGGTTTCGAACTTTCAGAGACATTGTGAAGTCTATTTTCCCCTACGTTAAGGTTATAGAAGGAATATAAAGAAGCTGCCGGTTGTATAATGATCAGAATAAGAGTAACAAATTGCAGCTCTTCTGTTGGGTGATTCTTGACGGTGTGTAATGTTGTACTGTTTTCTCGTATCGCTAAATTTATAGCCTTCGGGGAAAATGGTCACGATTTTCAATAAACTCCATGATGAAGTCCTAAAAGTTAGCAAAATCACTTTTTCAAAATTTTGAGTGTAAGGGATTTTATTCAAGAAAATTTGTGATTTTAGTAATTTAGGACTCATCACAATTATTGGAAACTTGAAGTATGAGTTCTAAAACTTTAGTAAAATGCGAGATGGATCAAATTAGTCATATAATTAATGGAAAAAGACTTTAAAAAAAGGAATTAAGTGGGTTCAAGAGTTGGTAAAGATTCCATACATTTAGGAATACTCAAGAGGCTTTGATTAACTTCCATGTAGCCTAACCCATCCAAAAGGGGCCAAACCAAACCAAAAAGCCTATCTTCTTTTCGTTTATTTCATTTATTCCTTGTTGCCATGCAATTCCATCCCAAGTCCCAACTAGATGACTTGGGCATGGCTTAAACATCTACATCATCAACTCTATCCCATATATCCTCAAGTACACATTCAATCCCCTAAAGCCCTCTCATATGTTCCTAAAATCATCATCAAATCTCTTTTTTTTTTTATTCTCCCTCCCTCTTGCCTGACTTGCACTCTTATTTTGTTCCTCATTCCACTTCCATCTCTCTTCTAAAATTCTCATTACAAATCAAGCAAACATCAAACTTATAAAAGATCAACACTTACTTCAAATTTCTAAAGTACATTTAGAGAAAGGTGAACTACCATTACTTACTTCCCAATTGTCAATCCAATCTCAAATTATGAATTCATACTTGAAATCATAAGTAGAACCAACTCAAGAAAGTAAAACTGGGAAACACGAAAAACTAAAAAACTAGTAAATTTAATCACGTTAGATTCAAAAGGAAAATAAGGTTGTGCTCGTGCATGGCTCTAGCTTCCCAAGGAAAGCCACCCTCTTGAGTTTGACTGAAGGCCTTGGTGGTCAAAGGTGGCTAGAGCACCAACTCCCTCATTTTGCTCAATTATCGTTATTCTTTTCAAAAATATTAATTTTTTTATATATTTTAAGTTATTTTTTCATGTACTTTCACATGGTGTTTTTAGATTTTTTTTTTTTTTCAATTTGAAGAGTTGGAATATATGTTCTTTAAAAAATTCCATGTTTGGGAAAATTTTCAAGTTTTTTTTTTTTGAAAATCCAATCGATGTTGTTTCTACTTCGTTTTTAGTACACACATTACTATAGTGATATAGTTTATGACTATAATTTTATTTTATTTTTTGGAAAAAGTTTGGTTTACATATTGTCCTATTTTCTTCAAATCTACCACTTTTTATAACTTAATAAAAAAAAAACATTTTTTGTTGAGATAAATCAATGAGTCTTACCTATGTTGTTCATGGAAGTCCGAAGATGATGAAAATAATTTTTAAGCAAAAAATGATTATTTTGTCTTTTTAGGCAAATTTGAAGCTTTTAAAGATAATTTAGTAAGAATAGTAAATGAGGGAAGTTGATTTTCATGACTTGCAAATCTAATATACTCATTTTTTTTTGTCTTATATAAAATTTTTGGGGATTTAATCGAGCTCCTTTAGTATTTATTGCATATTTAGAACTTATTTGGTGAATTTTAGGATATTTAGTTGTTTAAATGGTTAATTAGAGATCTAAGTGATAATTACATGATTTGAGTATGATGTTTTAGTGACATGGAGGTTCTACTGAGATATAAAAGTGTGGGAATTTTTTTGATTATTTGAGCATTTTAAGTATTTTGACTCAAACTTGAAGTTTATAATAATTTTAAAGCTAAATGGTGAATGAAAGGACATTTTCATAAATTCTATGAATCCAGACAGTGTTGAAACTTATGATATTTAAAATGTTCTTAGAATAACGATTACAACAATATAAAGAATGTAGAATTTTGATAAGAAATGGAAAAGTTAGAGCAATTATAAATTAAGTATTTCTTATAAAGTTTGAGTTGGAAAGTTAGAAAAACTTGAGGAATCTCCTGTGTATCGCAATGATCCCAAAGTTGATAATGAGGCATGCTAGAGTCATAGGACCTGAGGACCTAAAGACTTTACCAATTGTGCGTGATATTTCATGTGAATGCCCCTTATGTTTTTGTGTTAAGCATAGTGGTCATAAAATGAAAGGACCACTAGCATGCTTATAAAGCTACTGCGACTTTATTTAAGTAAATTACATGATTCAATGATAAAATTGATTGATATCATTACTTGACCCGTTATATTGTGATGTCGTGATTGATATTTTTGTATTATGAATATGCCTTTAGTCATGACCGGTAGACAATAATTGCCCCTAGAAAAGTATACTTGCTTTGAAATGTAAAGTAATTGATATTATAAATATTATGAGCATGCTTCTAAATAGTAAACATATCTTGTCAATAGTAGCCATTATTATGTGTATGTGCTTGATATAAATGATTCACTTGTTTAATTGCTATGTTATAGTTCATGCCAAATGTATATGGGCTCAATTATTGATGATTACATCATATGTATTCATGGCATGGTATGAAAATGGCTCAAAGGTCATATTTTCATAAAGCTTGGTTTTGACTAAAGGACTTAAAGGTTATTTTGAAATGTTCAGTTTGTAAAAATGACCTAAGGGTCGTATTTGAAAGATTGGCTTACATAAAAGGAACTATAAGTCATATTTTAACTATAAAGCTTAGTTTTAAGCATATAATTTTGCATGCTTGGTTTTAAGCTACCAATTGCTGCTCTTATTTTGCTTGGGATCTGCCTTAGGATGTTTATATATTTTGCTCAGGAGCCACCAAGTGTTGCTCATAATTTTGCTTAGGAATTGTCTCTAGGTGCTCATATATTATACTTGAGAATTACCATGTGCCACCCATATTATGTTTAGAAGCTGCTAAGTGTTGCTAATATTTGTTCAAGGGTTGTTCAAGGACCGCTTATTATTTACTTAGCTAAGATACTGGCCAATGCATACCATGTGTATTAGCATGGCATAACATTGCACACATATGCATCTATTGGACATCATTATTGACCAGTATTTGAACATACCTCTATTGTTACTCGCTATTTATCATTTAATTTTTTGATTACTTAGCTTTGATGTTGAGAGGTTAGTTTGTTTTAACCTTAGTTAATGAAAATGGAAGAGATACAAGAGCTTAGGCTTGGGATGGGCATTTGTCGAGAGCAATAATCTACTTCTATTTCTAAATATTCTATGGATGCCTCAATTGTGTATTATCTTAAAACTAGACTTTGAAATTATGAGGAATTTGGGCAATGTGATGTTTTAAAGTTATGTATTTTTGAAAGGACACTTTTGCATGACTTTTTATAAATATGTAATATTTATAAATTTTAACTTTTGCTTAATTTTCAATTAACGTTATTCTCAACTTGAGGAAGGCATGATGTACTATATCTTGGTGCTAGTAAGCATATGAATAGACCTTAGGAGGTAAAACATTACATGTAATAAATCAATGTTGAGTTAGAGCAAGGTTAGAATTCACATACGGAGTGGACACTTTAGTATATATTATCTTATAGTTATTTCGATCAAAACTCTAGCAAAGTAAATGGTAGCAAGTCCAGATAACTCTTTTTTGACTTTTGAATGGTGAGAACTTTGCTATCTTGTAATTTGAGATTCGTTATTTATCCAAAGATGACAAATATTAATGCACCATTCAAAGATTTAGGGAAAGAAAAACTCATAATGTACTTGCAAGACTCAAAAGCCATAACACAAGGCTGACATGAATTCTAGTATAGTTTTGTATAATAATGGATAATGTGTTACATAGGCAAAGGGGATTAGCTTGTAGCCTCTTCTCCTATTTGATCTAGTAAGTGGTGAACTATTGGTAAAAAAAAAGTAAAAGGTAGATAAATTATTAAATCACTTATCTTTCACAATATCTTTTATTTAAAATATTATACATAAGAAATAGAGGCTTCTACATAAATAAATTAGAGCCAGCATTTAAAACTATTTTCTTATATATTATAGTATTAACAGATGGTATTACTAATATTAGATATTTCATGAATCATCTTTTCTTGTTTTTTTTCCCCCTGCAAAGATGGTAACTACCTTTGCTTGGTTCTATCTGTAAGCTGGACTTTCTTCTTCAGGGAAATTAGTAAATGAGCAGGTTCTCTCTTAGGCCATGGGCTCATCATCACTGAATGATGTTGACATTTTTTGAATGTACACAAGATCGACGGACAAGAAAACCCATTTGTACATTCTGAAACAACCCAGAATACCCCCTTTTTTCCTTTCTTGTTACCAGGCAGTGTTTAGCTCTCGTGTCATTTTCAAACTAAAGTCTCGTTTAATGTGCCGTACTGCTTTTTGGGGTTGAGAGTCAACGTGAAATGATGTGATCTTTCCCCCCCTTGGTAATTCCTCCTCTTTCCAAACTGCAACTTTTTACCATGAAAAGAGCACCGCATGTCATAATTATCCCTATTGTCAACGCTCTGTTCGGCTTGTGGGTAATTCCAACAACGGTCTTATTCTTTTTGAAATGGTGAAATTTCAAAACTACATTGATTGAAGCACCAAACTGAGGAATGGAACATTTAATATGGTTTGTTAAGGATTTCATGCTGTCAATTTAGCGTTAGAGTTGAAGAAGAACATCTCTCGTTATAAGCGAAGCTGGGGTAGTAAGTGGTCGAGATTCAAATGGTTAGCAATCCCTAAAATAGTAGAATTTAGGACTTAAATAGGGCCTCCATTTGAAACACTAATATAGGCATCAACAATGTTATAAACTAAAAGTATTTATTTATTTATTATGTCAATTTTAGCTATACTTATACTTTGAGGAAAGAAAGTATTAAAAGTTCTTTATGTGTGTCACAAGTTAATGAAGTATTCTATATTTTAATTGGGCTATGCTAAAATGTAATTATAAATATTTATATTCTATACTTGTATTTTTGCACCAAGCTCCTTTTCCTATGCTATATGACTACACATTATGGACTTTATATATGATGGTGCTAACACAAATATGAAAGAATACAAATGGTCAATCTATGATATAAAGGACTTCATTAAATTTAATTTTAACATAAATACAAAGAATTTAAACAATTCACAGATTTAATTATAGTTATCCCACTTATAAAAACAAGATAAATTCCTTATAATAGGATTAACACCAATGGGACCAAGAAAGCCACCAAATAAGGGCAGTTGCAGGCACCACCAAGATTTAGAAGGCAACTCCAAAGTAGCTAAAGTTGCAGACACTAAATAGGTGTCTTGGGCCTAAAATTTTAAATAAAGGTAGACCGTTATGAAATGAGGAAAGCAAGGGCTATTCCGGCGGCAGGACCCACAGCCCCATGTGAAAGAATCTTGCAAAAGTAGCCAGAGCTAAATATTTAGAAACTCAGACTCTTCCAATTTTCGCTTCCACAACCCTCCCACCAAAACATTAGACTCAAACTTACTCAAATTGCTAATACTATAGGTATAAATATTGATTTTTTAATAAGATAAATTAAATTTAATCTTTTCTTTTTAATAATTATAATGTATAGAATTGAAGGGGGGAAAAAATCATACCAACTATTTTGGGTCAACAAAAATAAAATCAAACTATATAAAATCGTCATAAAAGACGAATTTGCTTGCGCTCGTTATTTTTAAACAGCAATTTTTTACTTTTCAATAGTACTTTTGTTCTTCACTTGAAAATTTACTTCTACGAGGGAATCAAAGAAAATAATATTAGATTTACATTGTATTTGTTTTATTTGAATAAAATTATTATTTTGCCTTTATTATTATTATGAAATATCCTTTCCTTGTTTGGTTTGTAAAAAATACTTACTTCATATAATATAAAATAGATAAGGAATTCTAGTTCCTTTCTTTTATCAAAGGAATTGATATTTACACATAATATAATTTTTATTCCAAAAATGTCTCATCATAACGTAAAATAATATTAAAGAAATTATCATTCCATTTTAACCTCATTTCATTTCAACCTTATTCCATTCCAATAAACTAAACGTAACATTAGTATCTTAAATTTTGTTGTTTGATATAAAAGGAAGAGGGAATGGAAAATAGATGAAATATTTCCCTAAGACTCACATAGGGCATATTTGGTTCATTTTTTTTTTAAAAAAAAAAATCTATTTTATACATATTCCAATATGGGTGTTTGTTTCAAAACTAGAAAGAAAATTAAAGAGATAATTATATATATTATATGTAAATCAAATACAGATAAATACAAACAAAAAACTAATAATCTAACCCCACCCAACCCCCCCCCCCCCCCAAAAAAAAAGGGGAGAAAGGAAAGAGGAGAAAATTTTGTATTTACAAATCTGTCCTCTTTTTATTCTCTTTTTACATGCTATCTTTTCACTCTTTATGGGCATGTTTACAACTTAAGAATCCTTCTAGTTTCCTTCTCCCTATTATCCAAATATATCAAAGGAATCAAATACTTCAAAAATTCCTCCATTCCATGTTCTTTCCTTTATGATTTCTTCTTAAATGCTAAACAAAGCATTAGTAGCAACAACTAAATTACAATTCAATTCTAATGTAAACTTAGTATTAATCTAATATACTCTTGACCTTTGAAAGATGTAACATATGTATATGTATCTAAGGTGTGAGTATCTACTCATATCTTGCTTAACCAGGTACATTCCAGATGAATATTAGTTACAGGGTAGGTTTCGAGTACGGATTTTTTGAAATATGTTCTCACATGATAAAATATAGATATAAGGTTTTTACCTCTATGTACTAACCTTGAAACATGTATTCTAAAGTATAAAAGGTATAGGTTTCTAAATAATGTGTATTCACTCTATAAAATTTATTTAAAAATTAATAATCCAAAATGGCTAAACCCATTGCTATTTTTCTCACTTTATGTTTTCTATTATTTCTCTTTTTTTAATTTTCTTTTCTAATTTTACATTTTCCATTTTTTACCTTATTCTTTCCCATTTGATAATTAGTTTAATCATATAAACATAAAATAGAAAAGGTAAGAAAAATTATGATTTTCAAATTTCTTGTATTTCATTATAAGTTCCATAGGTTTTACATATAAAGAACTTATAATATTATATAAATTTAAAATTTATAGAAATTAAAATAAAATTTAAATGTTATATAAAGTACTTTATACTCTATAAATTTTACAAAGTACAACTTCTAAAATGGTTTCAAGGTATTACAAAATAAGTTTTAATATCAAATTTTGGAAATTTGTACCTTACTGTATAAGGTATGAGTAAAGTCTCATACCTACCAATCTTGTATCTACTTACCTCTATATAAATCTAGAGCAACATTTGTCTTAGTATTAATTATACAAATATGACTCATCTTTCATAATTATTTGTTAATTTTAATTAGGGACACATGTCATGGTCCATAAATAATTGATTAAATAAAATAATATTGTTAAATATATTTAATTTAATTAAAAATAAAAATAGTAGAAATTTTTTTTTTTTAAAAAAAAAGAGCAAAGAAAAAAGCATAACTTTGCCCCCCCAAAAAGGGGTAAATTGTAGAGCTAAATTTTTTTAGAAATTTCATAGATCCCCAACTTTTTAGAAGTTAGGGCTTATAACCCTCTAAAAACGGTTATTGGACACACACTTTTTACAAATTATCTATCTATGTATATTTTCTTATTGATGTGGACTATCGATTCGATATATTTAATTAACTAATGTTAAAAAATACTGAAAAAAATTAGAAAATTAAAAAATAATAGAAAAATTGTAGGAATTTTTCTTTAAAAAAGAAAAAGAAAATCAGAGGAAATTGTTAGGGAAAATTAATTAAAAAAAGAAAAAGAGAAGCGGAAAAATAAGAAATGTGTACGGGCATTGTAGGCATGTCATGCTTGTTTTACGCTATTTCAATTAAAACGCAAATGATTTGCCTTTCTCTTCTCTTTCTCTTTCAACACTTTCATAAACCATAATGTTGTCATTTTAGATTTGCAATACTAACAACCATGTAAGATTGAGAGAGAGGGAAAGAAATACTGCATTTTTATTAAGTTAAATTTATTTAGTTTTAATCTTTTATATTAAATTAATTATTTATGGACTAAGTAAAAGACGATAAATTTCCTAATTAAAATTAACAAATAATTATAAAACACAGCTCATATGCTTATCAAAAAAGAAAAAAAATACAGATCACTTGGAAAGGAGAATTTCGCACAGGATGATTGTAATAATTTATGAATGCAAGGGACTAAAGAATCACCTAATTAAGATGTAGTTATTTGCATTTTTCTTATGCTATTATATTTTTAAGAAATTATTAATTAAGGAAAAAGTAGATGAAGAAATGATGAAATTTTTCCTTCTCTCCATGAAAGCACCAAAACATTTGACTCTCATAAATTGGTCTTATAATTTTTGGAATTTGGTATATTAAATCTCTATTCAAGACAAAGTAATCTCTAAGAAGGATAGAGGGAGAGATTTTTTATTTTGCATGAATGTGAATGATCTACGCCTTCCCTAAGACTATTTATAATATTCACTAATAACTACACTAATTTTTATAATTATCTAACTAATATGATATGTATAAGTCGGTAAATATAACCTTAACCTTAACCATTTTCTACTCTACTTTCTCTTTTATTTTGTATGAATTTTAAAAGAACCCAACTTATCCCTATAGGATTTATAATCGTATAGGGTTGAGTTTCGATAATAGAAATATATGATTTTTATAGGATTTTGAAAAGTACTAAACTTTATAGGAGCAGTTTAAGGTTTTATAAAATTCATTCTAAACTCGCTTGATTGCATTTTCTAAACCTTAACTTACTTTTTTATTTTTTTGGGTCAAACAAACTAACACGTTTGTCCAAACTTATTCATACAACTTTATAAATAGGTATAAAAATTTGAAATTCGTATAAAATATGTTTGGAATCTAAGTAGATATGAGAAAATGGAAAAGTTATCTTCTTATGAAACCATTCTTCAATTTAGTTTAAGTAAATATATATTTAATCCATTTGTAAATTCTTTATTGGTCAATTTTTGTTTATAAAACCTTTAATATAATATTAATGGGTGTTTGGAAAATTTATTAAGGTAAAAAAGAAACTTTTTCCATTTCTTTATAAACTTATTTCTTTGAGAACTTTTTAATATTACAGCCTATGTAATAACTATTTGTATATTTGTTAAAAAAAGAAACGAACAAGTTTTCTCTCTCTCTCTCTCTCTCTCTCTTTTTTTTTGGTTGGCTTAAAAGAAAAGACAAGTAAATTTGAAGGTACTCTCAACAGAATACAAAATTGAAAAAGCAAAAGGGGAATAAAACAGGTGCCACGTCATACTATCCGTTACACCACGACCCCCACATTGTTCATCTATATCATTACGTGGGGACTCTGTTTCCGGTTCAAACTACATTATTTTATCCAAAAATCCGATAATTAATCCTAGTCCTAAGCCCAACCTCACTTAAAACGACATCGTAACCTCATATACTGCTGCTTACTACCTTATTTATTTATTTATTTTATTTTTTTCACCGCTTAAAACTGGCAACAAATTTAAAAATAGAAACACTAACAACAACTTACACTTGAATTTCATTTCATACGTTGAAAGAAGCATATATTTCTTTCTTCTCACTTGTCTCAATTCCTGGACCTTTTGCATTCAATTTTTGGTTGAAGATTTCGGCTTTTTCATAATTACCCAGTATAGATATTGTTCGGTTAAACTTGTTCCAGAAGTCAAGTTCAAAACTTGTTCAGTGTTCAGACATTTGATTACGCGAATTTCGCAGCAAAGATGTTTGCAGAGGGACTTGACAACAATGCACTCAAATGGGCCAAAGAGGTAAGTTTTTTCTCTTTTTCATTTATTCAAATATCTTGTTATTACCCTCTATTCCTTTAATTTGTCACTGTTCTGTGTTAATTTCTTCACTTATATTAGTTTGAGCATTGAACTTGATATATATACCTTTTGGATTATTTGCTAAAGATACTATTTTGCCTACCTTTTATGTAAACGAAAATTTTTAGGGTTGAATTAATAAGCATTCTGTTGATACGTGATGTCACCTGCAAAAAGGGATTAGTTTGAGTATTATTATTTTTTTTTTTTGGTTTATAGTCTTTTAGGTGCAGAGTTTTTGTTTAGTTCAGTGGCTAAATTTGAATTGGAGAATTGAAAAAGAATTTGTTGCTTCTTATAGGAAATCCCATCTTCGACTTCAATTTTGAGACCGAGGATTGATCCAATCATGAGTACACGTGATGGCAGCAGCAGACTCGGATTACCACCGTTAACGAAGTTCCGCAGTGGACATCTTCCAGCAAGTACCATCCATTTAAGTCGAACTATACATGACAGTGCAGATGATAGTGAGTCAGGTTCTGAGAATGATATGGACACAGGATCGGATGAAGGACTACCTCGAGGGCGATACTCACTTGATTCATCTCCACGAGATGAAAAAGCACTCAGTGCTACAACTCGTAGGAGATTGCCAAGATATGCCACTGCTAGTGACTACACATATTCGGATGTTAGTTCATCTATCGAAACTCTTGTTAGTAGACATGGACCTATGGTGGAGAAATTGATGAATGGAAATACAAGACTCCCTGTTAGACAAAAGGAATCTGAAGAGGATGAGTTATCGGATTCGGCTGCAAGCTCTGAATTTTCAACAACACAAGTGGGGAGCATAAATGGGGCCGTACCAAGTAGCAGGGGATACTGTTCTGAGGGATACACATCAAGTGTGCCATCGCGAGTATATGCAGGAGAAACTATTGCTCAGAAGGTTCTATTTTATTCATGGCAATTAAAGAGTGAAAATTCAGCTGATGTTTACTATAGGGCATGATTACATAGTAATATCTGCTAATGCATACTTAGGAAGGCAAGAATGGTGAAATATGCTATTACATTTTGAAAGGTTCTGCAGGAAATTCTTCATTTTGCAGCAATCATTGTGCTTTATGCTAGTAATATTGTCTGGCAATTGAAGATTCTAGATAACAATGTCATTTCTGATGTAACGGTGGGTGGCTGTTAAGTTGTTTCCAACCACAAAAGCGAATGGTGGAGCATTTTCTACTTTTAGTTTTCTGGTTGGTGCGATTGGCTTCTGGTGTTTGCTTGTGTCTGCATGTTGCCACCAAACTTGATAATATTGCCCTCGCTGCTTTACATGGAAAGCTTTCATAAAAGGCCAAAGTAATGTGTCATTGCTTTTAGCTTCAGGTTGAACTCTGAATGTCATAGTATTTGGCAAATGCAATTAGACCTTGCCACTTAGTTATATATCCATGGCCTAAATCTTGGTGCAACAATTAACCATTTAGGACTTAAATCTCTCCTTATATATAAATTCCTTACTATATAGAAATTGCTTAAAATGAAGAGTGCCTATAGATCCTTATCATTGCTATCAAATGTATATGTAGAGTTTGTATTGGTGATCCTATTAAGCATGTGCTAAAAGTGTAATTGCATGCAGGATAATGCCAGAAAATTGCTGAACTTCCCGGATGATGGTATGCCCACTGCGCCTTCAATTTCTGGTTCTACTCAAGAAGTCGAAGAAGGAAATGAGCATATGCTGGCCTCTAAAGCACAAGTAACGAAAGACTCTGAAGGAGTCACCAATACTATACCACAGATGTTGAGAACCACGGTCATAAAGGAAGAGGCAGATAGTGGAAAAAGGTATCAGGGAAATGCTCTGTGATTTTCCATTAGCTAGTTGTTTGTTCCTAAATTGGGAGAACACTATATTTTTAACTTATTTCTTGGAAGTAGTACACTTTTCCTCAAACTTTATTATTCATGTAAAAAAATCTGCTGTTTTAGAGCAACTCGTGGTTTGGAATTTGTTTCACCTTCTGGAACAGTCCCACCTCGTCTCCCAGCGTTTCACGCGAGGTATATTCTCTATGAACTATAACTATAGCTAAGGTAAATGGAATTATCTTTTATGTTCCCTCATCAAATATGTTTGTTAACCTTTATATCTTATCCAAACTTTACTCAGCGCATTGGGGCCATGGCATGCTGTTATAGCATATGATGCATGTGTGCGGCTTTGCCTTAATGCATGGGCAAGGGGATGCATGGATGCTCCTATGTTCTTAGATAATGAATGTCTTCTCCTGCGAAATACATTTGGGTGAGTAGCTCTTTCTTGAATATAATGGTAATAACATCATTCATCAATTCAGCTTTCTTGAGCAAAAAATTTCTGAAGTAAAAAATAGGGGATGCCAAAAGTATTGGTATAGAATACTGATGCACAAACATTGTGGCAGGAGCCCGTTCTTGAGTGATACAATCAAGATTAGGGTACTATCAGGTCCTGTATACTGGTTTTGAGTCAAGATAGGGTGAAATTGCTTATGAAACTGATCATAAGCTCAATGAATTCTCATTTCATGGTTAAGCTCCAACTTTGATATAAACTGCTTCTATGAAAAGTTCAACCTTCAATTTTTCCTTTTCTTAGAAAACATTATATTTAACGTATTTTTGAAAATATATAGTCTATTCCATGCATTATTATTCTATTATCAACTCTTGCATTTTTCTTAGGGGAAAAATTGGATTGCAAAGAAAGATAATATCAGACAGCATAAGTGTTCTGTGGGCTGAACACCAAAGCAACTTTTCTTGTTCAAAAGTCTAGCTTCTACATTAGCTGCTTGCATTTTTTTCTTTTTTGGATTGGATTTATGTTCTTTTCTGGGATGAGATTGGGAGAAGTAAACCTAATGCATCATAAGTTTGCTTAGAAATTCTCATACTGTATTTGACAGACGAAGGATGAGACACACTCAACCGGAAATTTCACACACCAAGAATTAGTGATTCTCTTAAGGTTAATTTCATATCTACAAATAATATTCTCAGCAGAGACTTTATCATTTAGTTTTTATAGATACATAATGGAACATGTTTGCTGTGTAAACAGTTAGAAAGAAAAGCTGACCTTGGTCCCATAGCAATCATTATCTGATTGCAGCAACATCTTTAAAATTGAATATGATAAGGTCCAAACATCTTTATCAAATGCTATGTTGATGTTGCTTCCCAGCACTCATTCCTTTAGATGGCAAAAAGGCTGCACACAACATCTTATTAGCTCCTTTGGTCCTTTGTCTTTAGCTTGCAGAAAGTGCTTTTGCAGTCAGAGGAGGAGCTTTGTGCCAAACAATCTTCAGAGATTACACAAGGAGGAGCTTCTGTAAATCCTAAAAAAATGATTGGCAAGTTAAAGGTGCAAGGTATAATTTCATGCAATATATAATAATACTTAGTTTTGTATTACTGCTTTGTAAAAATGGCCCTTGACCTCTGAAAAACCTGTACTGTTTGCAGTCCGTAAAGTGAAAACGATCCTTGATCCACCCACTGGTTGCAGTATCTTAGCTCTTCGACCAAATTCAGCTATGAAGCCACATAACTTCTCCAAGTTGCAGTTGGCTCTCTCTTCTAGATGGAAGGCTCTTAAAAAAGTTCCTGCAATGCCTCGCCTTCCTGCAAATGGTTCTGTCTCACACCAGAGCTTGTCATATGTACATGCTGGCACTCGATACTTAAAACAGGTGTCTGGAGTCCTGAAAACTGGGGTAACAAGTCTACGCAACAGTTCATCATCTTATGAAGTTATGCAAGGTAAGTTGGACCATATGGTGCAGTCAGTATCAACAATGTGCACACATGTTGGTATCTCATAATAGAGTGCCTGTTAAAGAAGATAGACAAATTGTTAAAAGAAGAGAAAAATAAGAAAAAGTGGTAGGATCATGGAATCACTTATTAATCAGTGACATACATTTATAGGCATATTGTGTTTAAGATAAAGCTTTCTCCAGGCTGTTAGTTTTAATTCATTCAATTCCATGGTTTATTCTTTGACAGGTCTGTTCTACGTTTCTAGTATGTAGGGCATTTTCTGTGGGAAGTTGTGAACATAAATCCTTCTTGTTATTCTTTGCTATCAGAAACATATTCTTGTTCGTTAAGACTAAAAAGCTTGATGGAAGAAGATGCTGTACGCTTGCAGCCTGGATCTGGTGAAACCCATGTCTTGTATGTTCTCTGTCTCAGTTTTGGGTGCTAATGTGCTATACTCAATCCCCTAGAGAAACTACTGAATTCTCTATTACAGCTTTCCAGATAGTGTAGGAGATGATCTAATTGTTGAAGTCCAAGATTCCAAGGGGAAGCATTATGGCCGAGTCCTTGTACAGCTAGCTACAGTTTCTGAAAGCCTGGTAATTCTTTTTACTGCTCCTTCACAATTGATGAGTCTGGGTTCACTTGGCAAAAGAGGCATTTCTTATTCTTACAAAAATGATGTAACAAAAAGGTGCTAAAATGAGTTGCCCTTCAACACAAAATACAGAATGACAAATTACGTTGGTGGTCTATCTATCGAGAACCGGAGCATGAGCTTGTGGGAAAGCTACAACTTTATGTAAATTACTCAACAAGTTCTGAGGATAATAGTCAGCTAAAGGTTAGTGAGAATAAATACGCTTTGATAGATTACTATTCTCCCAACATACTAGAAAATGAGATGCTTCATTCCTTGTTCTTCATTAATTAGCATATTAGAATTGTCTATCTTATAACTTAGTGTAGTTCAGGGAATGTAGCTACAGCATTACAATTTTAAATTGCGAGACTACTAGTGCTAGGCTATAAGTGGTTTTCCTAATTCTTATTGTGTCAGGATTCTGCATTTTTTGGGTAAGCTTGGGATTCATTGACTTGGAAACACTTAATATTTGGTTCTACTTGTATAACATGTATGTGACATGCTAAACACCTTATAACATTGAGATAAGCATAATGTCATCTATACATTTATGTGAGGAAAATTGAATGCTCATCTCCTAGAGATCTATTATGCTCATATATGGGAGATGGCCCATTATATGGAAACCATCAATCACCTATACTTTACCATTAACTGTCTTATTTTATATTGTCTGGATTCTCAGAGATTAATCAAATCATTTTTCCTTCTTTTGTGTTTAGTACGGCACTGTTGCAGAAACTGTTGCTTATGACCTGGTTTTGGAAGTTGCTATGAAAGTGCAGAAATTCCAACAAAGGAACCTGCTACTTCATGACCCTTGGAAATGGCTTCTAGCAGAATTTGCTTCATATTATGGAGTTTCTCAAGTGTACACCAAGTTGAGGTAACATGGAATAGAAAACCTCAAAAGTTTGTTTTCCTTTCTGGAGATATCATGCAACATATTATATGAATGCTTAGAAGAATTTGTGTAATTTGCAAGTGCCTCTATTGTTTGCTGAGTATTAAAATTTTTGGCAGGTACTTGTCCTACATAATGGATGTAGCCACCCCCACGGCTGATTGCCTTACATTGGTGTATGAATTGTTGGTGCCTGTCCTTATGAAAGGCCAGAGCAGAGGCACATTAAGCCATCAAGAGGTAGATTTCACTTAACATGCCAACCTTTTGATAATCAATTGTACTGTTATTGGAGAGTATAGCCATATTTATCTGGTGGCAACATTCTTGTCTGTCAATAGTTTTCCTTACTCTCACCCATTTGACTGATGAACCTTTTCATTTGCTTGCTCTCTGCACCTGTATCCCTTACAAATGACTTTTTTATTTCTTGTTGACTGCTTCAATAGAATCGAATCCTGGGAGAAGTGAAGGATCAAATTGAGCAAATCCTAGCTATAGCATTTGAGAACTACAAGTCACTTGATGAATCATCATCAACAGGCATCATAGATGTTTTTAGGCCTGCCACTGGGGTTGCTGCACCGGCTCTGGAACCTGCAATCAAACTGTACACTCTTCTTCATGATGTTCTCTCCCCTGAGGCACAGACGAATTTTTGTCACTATTTCCAGGTTGGTGATGGTTTGAACTTTGATGGTGATGTTGGTTTCTTTTCTTTTTCCTGGTCTATTCCTGGGGATAAGTTTGTTGTGCTCTGTACACAGGTTGCAGTTAGAAAGAGGTCCAGAAGATACCTGACTGAGACAGATGAATATGTTACTCATAACAGTGAAGTTGTTTTGATGGATCCAGTATATATGGCTACTGCCTATCGGAAGATGACTTCTCTCTGTGTGAACGTTAAGCAAGAAATTTTTACTGATATTGAGATCCACAATCAGCATATTCTTCCTAGGTGCAGTCTCCTTTTCCCTGCAAGGCCATATAGTTTTTGCTCCATTTATTTCATTGTTTTCCTGTCCGGAACAATCCATTCACTATATAGGTTAATCATTTAATTAATTGATCTGTATGCTTACTACTAGTTTTCCTTCTCTTAACGGCTCTTAACGTAATAGAGAAGTATCATAGTAAGATATATGATGGTACTTACAAATGAAAAAGAGGAATCATCTGATCATGCAAGTGATTAATGTTGAGCCATGTTAACTGGTTTGTCTTATGTGATTGTGATGCTCATACTTTATCATCTGCATCCTGTTTATGAATAATTCAGGCCCTTATCAATATATGGAATTATGTCCTGCATATATATAAACCATTGAATGCTCAAAGTGGCACATCTCTCCATTACTCACTTTAAAAAATATGGTTTTCAGTTCTTTGGTTGATGAAGAATGATTTGGATATGCATTAAGAAAGGCATATAAGTTGAATAGGGCAACATGCAGAAACTTGTCATATGAAAAATAAAGTCATCCATGGTTACAAGTACGTGCCTTTTGTAATGTCACTCCGTGCAAAATGGAGAGCTTGTGTGGAGCCAAATGTTGTTTTGTTTCATGAGCACAAAGCTCTTCAATGTACAAAGGGGATAAGTGTAAAGAATGTCCTAGACCTTCATGTATCTTTATCATTTAGACCTAAACCCTTGGAAAATCTCGATTTAATTGCAAAATTATTTTTTTTACCTTGTGCTTTATGTGAACATGACACTTGGCATACTACCCCAGGAAAAAAAAAATTGTGAATCACCTTTTAAAAAGGTTTTTAACTTATTGATACTATTGAAAGATTTGTGACTCATTCAAACAAATACATAAAGGCTTAGGACTTCCAATTCAATTACCCCAGTCGAAAACTATCTTAGTAGCATAATTAAACAACCTTTGCATGTTTTTTATTTGCTGCCATAATGTAATGGTTTATTTTTTGTTTGCAGCTTTGTGGATCTACCGAATTTGTCTGCTGCCTTATACAGCACAGAGCTTAGCAATAGGCTGCGTATGTTTCTCACTGCATGTCCTCCATCCGGTCCTTCACCACCTGTAGCGGAGCTTGTCATCGCTACAGCTGATTTTCAGAGGGATCTTTCCAACTGGAAAATTAGGTACACACTTCTTTCAAATTATGTACTTCCATTATGCTCTTTTTTTGGGGGGGGCAAAATGCTTTTTACTTTGATTTTCTAACATGAATCCATGTTTACTCAGTCCTATAAAAGGTGGAGTTGATGCTAAAGAATTATTCCATCTTTACATACTGGTATGGATACAAGACAAGCGAATCTCCTTACTTGAGTCATGTAAACTGGACAAGGTAAGCAGTTCGCACCTGGTGTGTTTGCATAGTTTTTTCTAAATGTATATGTAACAGCAGGAGAAACCTGTGTAAGTTGTAATATCTTGTGGGCTTCATTTCTCAAACATTACATACAAATCTTTTCAAGTTGTCATGAACAAGAATCAAGGTTTCTTCTGTTAGAGCCTTGTGTTTGAGTAGATGGTTCTATAAAAATGGAGTTATGGCAATGAATGAGATTTATTTTGTCTTTTTTTATTTTTGACTATTCCGTTTCATCCTTGGATAACTTAACTGGATGCAGGTGAAATGGTCAGGAGTTAGGACTCAACATTCAACAACACCTTTTGTGGATGAAATGTATGACCGATTGCGTGAAATGCTAAGTGACTATGAAGTCATCATTTGCAGGTGGCCAGAATACATATTTGTACTTGAGAATGTATGCCCGAGTATCCTTCCTAGAAGCTTCCTATTTCTTATATTTCAGTATTATACATTGGTTTCTATACTAGTCCAATTTCTTCCAAACATTTACTACATAATTCCATGCGATTAGCCCAAGAATGCAACTTTTATTGTTGCTTCTAAGAAAAAATTAAAATGAATATAATGAAGAGTAGTAAATCAATTGCGTACTACAGGCCATAGCTGATGTGGAAAAGGTGGTAGTGGAAGCTCTAGACAAACAATATGCTGATGTCCTCTCACCTTTGAAGGATAATCTAACTCCTAAAAAGTTTGGATTCAAATATGTCCAGAAACTTACCAAAAGATCAGTGTCCTCCTACGTAGTGCCAGATGAGGTAACTTCTCAATTTGAAATTTTATGATTGTTTCTATTTGACCTTTCCTCACTTATTCAACATGATTATTTTATTTTTGTCGTCTTTTGCCTTTGTTTTGCAGCTGGGAATTATGTTAAATTCCCTGAAGAGGATGCTAGATGTTTTACGACCAAGAATAGAAACACGTTTCAAATCATGGGGTTCTTGCATGCCCATTAGTGGAAACACAGCGCCTGGGGAGCGTCTTAGTGAAGTCACAGTAATGCTCAGAGCAAAGTTCAGAAATTATATGCAAGCTGTGGTAGAGAAACTCGCTGAGAATGTCAGTATTATCTATTGCTCATCAATTTCCCGTAATGTGCATAAAATAATTACCATTTACGAAAGAGAAGGAACAACTGAACAAAGTCAAGCATGCCAGCAACCGTGTGAACTTGATATTAAACACAGGTTTTCCAAAAGAAAGAAATGGAGTAAAACTGAAAGAATACAATATTAGGAATATAAAGGTTTTAAAACATTAGAAAAAGAAATTTCTTGGAATAAAGAGGAGGTTAAGCAATGTCCATCACTGATAGTTCATGAATGGACCAGTCTGATTTATCTGATTAACATATCGGATGCATATCAGCAAACATATCCTAGACAGAAGTTATCTCTGTTTCATTAATCCGTTTCCCTTTCTCTAATGCTACTGTTTTTTTTTTTTCTGTTTTCAGACAAAGTTACACCCTGCTACAAAACTTAAAAAGGTTCTTCAAGATTCAAAAGGGACTGTGGTAGAGTCTGATGTACAGTGCCGTATGCAGCCACTAAAGGAGCAGCTCATAGCTACAATCAATCATCTTCACACAATTTTTGAGACTCATGTTTTTATTGCACTTTCTCGAGGTTATTGGGATAGGTTGGGGCAGGTAAGCTTCAATTTGGAGAATTCTTTTGAAGTTAAATATGTTAAAAAGTAAAATGATAAATATGGTGCCTTGCTTTTCCTTCAAAATACAGGACATCTTGGGCTTCTTGGAGAACAGGAAAGAGAACAAGTCCTGGTATAGAGGTTGCCGGATAGCAGCTTCTGTAAGTGACAGTTTGTCTCTTTTTCTTTTTTCCTGTTACTTTTGTAATTATGAAATATATATATAAAATTAAGGTCTTACTTTTGCAAATTCATGTACTCAAATACCAAACTCTAGACAAAGAGAACTGATTCAATTAAATTACTTCATGTTTCAAACGTGATGATGCTTATAGTCAATGTGTGGTCATTTAAACATGCCAAGGTTACATTGTCATTGTGATTTACACTTTTGCAGGTCCTGGATGATACTTTCGGCTCACAAATGCAGAAATTGCTAGGGAATGCCCTTCAAGAGAAAGACCTGGAAACTCCGCGTTCCATCATGGAAGTGCGCTCCATCCTGTGTAAGGATGGCCTCAATAATAAAGGCAATCCATTTTACTACTAGTTAACTGTATATAAGGTAAAGCTCAACGAGTACGCGTGCTATACAAAATGGGGCATAGAATAATTTGAAGAGAGAGCAGCTTTCATTCATTAATTTTTCAACTATCAAAGTTATTGTCCTAGCTTTTGCAGAGGGAGCAAGCGACTCGGCTGCTCTGGAGTGTGATCACAGATTGGTGTAATGCAGTGACTTACTATGATCAACAAATTTTTGGATGAAATCGAGCACAATGCCTTGTGTTTGTTCTTCTTCGTCTCTGTTTCGATAGGCATTTTGACAATGAATGGATTCAAATTTCAAGCTAAAATAAGGACCCGAGATCGAATTGATCTTGCCATGGGCATTGTCTTGTGTCGAACTTCCAGATGTGATTTCTCATTATGTTTCTGGTAGTCGAGAAAGTAATATTTTGCGCATATGCCTCATGGATTCACCATGGAAGTGGTTGATGATGAGCATCAATAAGCCAAATTCACCACATATCGCCAACGAATTTATCTTTTTGGGGTTTATTACCCTTTAAGGTTTCTAAAACAAAAACTAAAAATAAGGGAAAGGAAAAGGGAATGAGAAGGGAAATTGTGCTTAAAACACTTCAAACGTGAAAAAGGAAATAGAATTTGTAATCAGGATTTCTTTCTAAGAGCATTCTTATATATCAAATGAGATATAAAGAGAATACTATTCACTAGTCTGATTTGGTCTATATGTTGATGCCTAGGGGTGGGTATAGCTTCGATTCAATTTGATCCATTCTTCTTAATCAAACCAAACTATTAATTACGCTTCTGAGTTTATTAAACTATAAAATAATTAATAAAAGATCTTTTATTAAAATGTGAAATAATTAAGGAAAAAACTAGATCCGTTGTAGAATTATTTCTAAGGTCCAATATTTAAGGTTGTGAAAAAGAAAAGACAAAAATCCATCAAATTTGAGTTGGTAAATTTTTGTATGTATAAGGTAAGAAAGTGAATTCAAGTTAAAAGAGAGAGAGAGATGGAGGGAGTACTCATCAAAGTCTATGCTACATAAAGTAAGATTTGATAAGTCATTATTCAAAAATTTTAAATTCAATTTAGAATCACAGTATGAAAAATTTGAATGAAAAAAATATATAAAAAATTATATTTGTAAAGAAAGATGAACACATTGATACAAGGAAAAGCTTTTCTATTTTAATACTAACGCAGCGAGGAAAGCGTAAACCCGAGACCAATTCTAGGACTTGAACTCTAGAATAAACAAAGAAGAATCAGAGTTTATTCTTCGATAAATTCAATTGCGCACAATTGAAAAATACAGAGAAACTCGTATCTCAAAAGTATGTTTGAATAATGAATAAAACATAACCCTAAAATGACCTAACAACTATATATATACTCTTATGGAAAAATATGTAAAAAAGGAAATATAGATGTACACGTGGAAATAGATATAAATATACACGTCTATTATCTGTCATATATACGGTCGTGCCTCAAAGTCGTGTAGGCTTCTGGGCGTATTTTTGACATAGTACACGGTCGTGTCCCCTGGCTGTGTATGGAGACCATGTATGCTTTTGGGAGAGATCCTGACAGAACACACGGCCGTGTATGAGGCCGTGTACGTTTTTGGGAATTATCTTGGTATATCACACGGCCGTGTATGTGGCCGTGTATGTTTCTAGCCTACGATGTCCGCATCATTCTCTCCCACCTGCAAAGAACTCGACTCGAGTTCTCTTCTTGTGAATATGCTTGCCATGTTGTTCCCTCTCTTTCAATCGTCTTGATTTATCCCATTTATCTCGTCGCTTGATCGTGAGTCGCACTTCATTATCTACCACACCCAGAATAACACTTGTCATCGAACGTTCTATTAAATTCATTTGTGCACAATCCGGATGGATTTGAGTGTTAATGGGATAATCACCTTCTATGTTGATAGGAAGCAATAGAGCAATTGCACTTATTATCCCTAGCGCTTCCTCTGGGTTGGAATATAAGTTTTTGGGCAAAGCATTGAACTTTACATCCTTAATCTCCTTCGTTGGTGCAATGAATCTGCTCGGAGTATCTCCAGTCTTCGACTCTTCGGTAACCATCATCACCTGCTCGTCATTCAACAGAGGCTCCTCCACAATAGCTTCCTCACCAACACAATTTTTATAGGCTCCAACTGCTTTTCCATTGCCCCCACCGTCATCAATCAAAGTACTATGATCGTTAAGGGTTGAGTTTTCCTCTTGTTCAACCCTCTCCTCCTTAAACACCTTTCGAATTAAGTTTACTGGCTTAGGTGTTTGTAGAATTTTCTGAGGAAGGATTCGCTCGTAATCAAGGGGAAAGAACTTTTGTTTTAGCAAGTATTGCATCATAAACCAAGTCCTCACCGGATCTTTACCCTCAAAGTGTCTTACTCCCCGAAGTTGTTCCCACCAATACAATGCATCACCCCACAAACGACTCTCCACTAACTCTATCTTCATTCCCTCTGAAATCCTCATATGGTCAAAGAATCTTTCAATGTCCTCAAACCAAACCCAAAACTCATTCAGACTCCCAGTACCATTGAACTCAGATACAACATATTTAAATTGAGAAAAGATTTCATCTTTATACCTGTAATTACATATGTTGTACCGTCTTATGCTACCATGGCCTCTTCTCCTAGCTAGATCTATAAGAATCTCATATTCATCATCCGCATCATAAGTAACAGAACTAATCCTTGGATCGCCTTCTGGTCGTCTCCAATAACCCTGCCTGCTACTGTTGGTATTAGATCAATTGATCAGTGCCTCATGACGCTGTTCCTCTCGTCGGATTTTCTGACCCATGGTCTCCTCTACCGCCCTTCATATTGGTTGCCCGTAACGTAGGACTTTCGCATCCCGATCTAGGTCGAGAATGCGACTGCCGCCAACACCATCGTTAGCCGACATCTCCGCAGGAAATTACCTTGCTCTGATACCAACTGACGCAGCGAGGAAAGCATAAACCCGAGACCAATTCTAAGATTGGAACTCTAGAATAAACAAAGAAGAATTAGAATTTATTCTTCGATAAATTCAATTGCGCACAATTGAAAAATACAGAGAAACCCGTCTCTCAAAAGTGTGTTTGAATAATGAATAAAACGTAACCCTAAAATGACCTAACAACTATATATATACTCTTCTGGAAAAATACATAAAAAAGGAAATATAGATGTACACGTGGAAATAAATATAAATACACATGTCTATTCTCTATCGTATACACGGCCGTGCCTCAAAGCCGTGTAGCCTTCTGGGTGTATTTCTGACATAGTACACGGTCGTGTCCCCTGGCCGTGTATGGAGACCGTGTATGCTTCTGGGAGAGATCCTGACAGAACACACGGCCATGCCTCCTGGCTGTGTATGAGGCCGTATACGTTTTTGGGAATTATCCCGGTATATCACACGGCTGTGTATACTGGCCGTGTATGTTTCTGGCCTACGATGTCCGCATCAAATACTTAATTGATTAGATTTTTATTTTTAGATAATATATATATATATAGTTTAGCTTTTCTATTTGGTTCGATTTGCTCCCAACAATGAATTTCCAGTTGGGTTTGGTTTGAAAACTTTTTAGAATCAAATAATAAAAATCATAATTATAATATGGCTTGATTAACTAATTAGTTTAGTAATATACCAATGTCGCATGCCTATTACTAGGCTTGTATACCGTTCAAAGCATGAAAGACATAGAATGGGATGGGATAGTTTCTTGACCAACACCTTCACTATTATTCTCCATCCCACGCTTACCTTTATCCTATGTGATGTTCGTATTATTTTCAACTTGAATCTCATAGCTAGCTTTTCCTTCTAAGTGTCGATTTGTCGTAGATCTTCAATATAGTAGCATGAGGTGTCCAATAGAGGTTTGGTGTTAATGGGAGTAGTTAGGTGCAAAAATTAGTAACTACTGCAATGGACAGTGACTCGTGGTGGTTTTGTTGAGGATGTTGATGGATCTTGGTACTTGTGCTGATCTTTATGATAGGACAATGGATGTTGGTTATGCAAGGGAAAATTTCATTTAATTTTATTCAGGTATCTTACAAAATTGTAAGGTGAAGAGTCTATAGAAAGATGGAGCCTATAGAGTTTAAAGAGTGAATAAGTATCGCAAATGTCTATGGTCATCGTTGGACCTGGTAGTTGGATTAAATGGATGACCTCATCTAGCAATAAGGTGAAGACTCAAGGGTATATGTTATGCACTAGGTAACTTGGAGGTAAGCGATTAACAAGACCGAATTAGAGTAACTACATTGCAGATGTTGCTTGGGTGCATAATTATGCTTGTTGAGTTATGCAAATTCAAGCAAAGATGGAGATTTGTTGAACGCGTCTTGAATTTATAGAAAATTCAATTGTGAAAGATCATTTAGGTAGAAAAATAGGCAAAAGGCTCTAAATTAAAGTCTTTATGCCCTTAGCAATTTCCTATTTTGTATTTTTTTTGTGCTTAAATTATTTCTTATATGATATCATGTATACTAACTAGGTAGAGTAAGAGAGAAGAAAAACTTAGGGACCCTGTTAAAGAAAATAATGCTCTATGATTATAAGAGAAATAATTATATTGTTGTTGATACACTACAGTGGATTAATTTAGTCTTATCCAAGATTTCTCTCCCTTATTCTTTTGAGGCTTTCCATGTAAATTTATGTGCCTTTCTTTTTCTTTTTACTTATTATATCTTGTATAATTATGTGTTCAATGATTTATAACCAAAATCCAAATTGTGTCCCAACAAATTGGTATTAGAAGAGAGATAAAAAATTCTAAGACTTTGTGTTCTACACTTTAAAGAGATGGCCACCAAGTATAATATTGAGAAATTTGATGGTTACATGAATTTCAAGTTATGGCTAGTTTGCATGCAAGGGGTCTTAGTGCAGTCAAGCATAAAGAAGGCTATTTGGATTGATAGCTTGAGTCCATGAAAAATTATATGTGAGCATAACTTGATGAGGACTTAACAGCAATCCAGCTAAGTTTGACAATAGCGTTTTCCAAGGGCTATCGATGAAGAAGACATTAGAGGATTATGGAAGAAATTAGAAGAGGTATATATGATAAAATCTCTTGAGAGCCATCTTCTGCTAAAGAAGTGATTGGATCCACTCTGGATAAGTAACTAGTAATTGATAAGACAACATATTTCGAATGCCACGTCTCTAACTAATAATTTGAAAAATATCAATGTTAAAATTGAGACTAAAGACCAAATGATAATCTTTTTGTACCCTCTATTATCTCCATTCTATGAATCTAGAGAGATCATGATTTATGGTAAGAACAACTTGTTGATGGATTTTTTTTTTTTTAATACAAAAGAAGCAATTTTTAAGTGAGGACCAACTAGACCATGAGATGGGATCTAAGAATAGTGAGGTTTGCAAATGGTCTAGTTCGTAGAGATTGATTGTTTACCGACAATAATGGCAACTATAAAGAGAGATCTAGATGGTAGTTATTATTTGTTATTACTACATAAAAGGAAAATATGAGGGTAGAGTTGAAAGGTAGAAACAATACCAAAGGTGAGATGATACGGGTGAGGTTATTGTTGTTATAATGAATTGTTACTAGCATTTGATTTGAAAGGAAATCTATGGAATGAGACATAGACTCTAGGAATGCTTCTTACATGTACTAAAGGAAAGATTAGTTCCAAACTTACAAGCTTGTATAGAGCGGTTCCATATAGAAGAGTAATGGCTAGAGGTTACGGATTGCCAATGTAAGTAAAATCTAGATTGAATTGCACAATAGACAAATGTGCAAGGTAGCAAATGTAAGGTATGTGTTAGAATCATTCTATAATGTTTTATCTCTTAGTTTGATAGATTGTGTATATTGTAGTATGATAAAATATTCTAGTTTAGAGGTGTCTTGTGGAAGTTTGTTGATAATGAGAGGAGTCAAATGCAAATATTTGTTCTTGCTACAAAGGCAAGGGATAGTGATTCTTAGCAGATTTGCTCGGGATGCTAGTACTAAATGGAGGACTTTGTTACTTGTGATTGTTGTTTATGATGAGAAATGTGTCTTTGTTATACAGAGGAAAAGTTTGTCTAACTTCATTCGGGTGCTACACATAATCATAAGGGGGAGAGTACGGAGGATCCAGGCAATAATTGGTGAGCCATAGTGTATTGATGAGGAAGAGTAAAGAGGTGTCATGAGTGTTAATAGTTATAGGTGGGATGGCAATTAGTGTAGACGAACGGCATCAAGGTGGTAGTAACTCATACAAGATAACTCGAAGTTGAATTGTTATAGCATGATTGAGTCAGATAACTGCATTGTAATTTTTGTGTAGATTGATAAGTAGGTGTATTAAATTATGTAAATTCAATAGAGTTAGTATGAATGATGTTTTTGGAATTTTGAAGGAGTTGAAGGTCAATTTCATCTTTCCTCTTCACACACCAATTACGATTATAATGCATTGTTTCATCATTTCCATGATGAAGACAATTTTTCGTCTGTAGTTCTCGGCAGTATCTATTAGCTCTCTCCCCGTCGAGACTCACCCTACTACTTTGACAATCGCAGCTTATATATACTCGTCGTCGACATATAGCAAGTTTTGACCAGTCACAGTAGCCATCCATATTTTTTGAACTTATTCCAATCGCCAACGATGACCTTCTATCAGATGACTTTCACACTTCATGTTGTATGTTCCAAGGTCCCTAAAAGGAGAAAGAAAACCTTGAGTACATTTCGTGTAAAAGAAGGCTAATGTAAAATATGCAACACCATACTTAGTACATCTTGGTGATGCAGTCTAAATTCGATTATCATTAAAACATTTATCAGTCATTTTCAGATCGTCAACAATGGTAATAAGATTGATTATTGTAAATTTCAGAAATTTGACCAAATGATTTTATATGAATGAAGGATCACTCGTCGAGATTGTCCAACCACGTTCCAACTCCCAAAATAGCTGGAGAGCTGCAATAAGACGTAAGTTCGGTTATTGTTATTATCTTTTATTTGCCAAAACGCAAGCAATAAAAGTCAATGTATGACCCGTATTCAATAAGTATGTTGTCCAACCTTGTACCCGAAAGGGCAATTTTTAGGGATGGTATTGGAATGTAATTTATTATTAATTTTTAAATTATAATAAAATATAAATACTTGTATTAAAAAAAAAAAGTTGACAACTCATTACCAACTTTTAAATATTTATACCAAAAAGTAAATACTTCTTTTAAAAAATATATACTTGAAACTTAAAAATAAATCTTTATTAGGTGACTTATTGTAATAGTTTCCCCAATAACATGTCCTTTAGACTTTATTTGCCTATGTATATATGTATGTATGTATGTATGTATAATTTTTTTATTTTTAATTTCTTATTCTTCTTACTTATACATTTTAAATGCAAAAATATTAGCAATTCATTTCTTTGAATATATATTTAAAAAACATGTTTCTTTTGTTATTTTTTCCTTAATACGAAAGATGATATTCATGGAGGCACTGTAATATTTGCATTGCTTAATACAAAATGACATAATTCTTAGTTAATTATATAGCATTCCCACAATTTGAAATGTTGGTCCCAATTAATAATTAAGAGAGAGTAAATTGATTATTTATATTAAAAATTTTTCCAAACAACTAATTTAAAAATTTTCTTTTTATTATTATTAGTGGATATTAAATTGAGATTATTTAGATTAAATATTTGGCCGTGAAATTTGCAATTCTAAAATGAATAAATGAATTGCAAACAAAAATAAAAAGAGTAGAGACTAAGAAAATTAGGTAGCAACATATAATGGTTTTGCCTTTTGTGTCAATCCACTCCTTCAACCTCCACTGCTGGAGTTTCAATTGACTTTACCTATTCATTTTACTATATCAAAAAATAAAATCTCAGAAAGTATTATAACAATCAACCACTTTACAATCACTCAAATATAGCTTTTAGTTACTTTTTCTACTCCATCTCACTTAGCTTTATATACGAGCTAATACACAAAAATTACAAGGAAAAACAAAACAGGCAATTTCAAAGTAAAGTTTTCAATCTTTGAGGATCTAACAAGTACTAATCCTCTATAGTATTTAGTCAAACAAAAATATTCATATGATCAAAATGTGAATTGCACTTGTATGTATTATCTCATGAATTGTTATTGCTTTTGTTATGTTATGTTGTTCACTCATTTTGCTTTAACTCCTTACTTATAGATGATGCAACAGCATTCAAATCTTGATTTTCTCCTTTGATCATAGTTGTCTTCAATATTTCATCTTTAATTCCTTTATTCAACTTTTTTAGTAACTTCAAATCTAGATAATCATTTGTATTAAATATTATCAATCTCTTGTTAATACTTCAAAATCTTTCCTTTCTATTCTTCAAGTCAATAATTTATTTTTTTAATGTATAATTGTCTTTTTGACTAATAAAAAATTATCTCATGATATTTAAATCCAAATTTAGTGAAATAGGTCAAATATATTATCCAAATATATTCAACATGTAGAGGTGAGTTTTGACTCGTAATTAATAAATCCTTTTAAATTTTCATCTCTATGAATCCGTATTTCTTGATAGTAGAATTTCATCTTGTATCTTCTCTTCTTCTTTTGCTTTTCGAAACCAAATTTGTATCTGACCAATTATACCTATTTTGCATAACTTAATTTTGCACACTTTAAAATATATTAATAATTTATAATAAAAGTTATACCTCTCTCTATCCTATAGGTATATAAACTTATTTTCCAATTTTTAATCATATATGTTGTTAGTATCAAAACTCTTTTGTCATCTTATTTTCAACATGAAGAAATTGCAACTTTTTTTTAAACGATGTAAATTTCTTATAAACATGGAAACACTATAAAAAATAGTCATGTAAAACCAAGTTGTAATATGTTTTTATATAATTAATTAAAAGTATTCACCATATATATAAACCAGAATAAGAATTTGAAAAACTAGAAGATCAACACTCATTCAATTGGATGTAGTATGACCAGCAACCTCCTAGTATATCAACCACCCTACAAGACCTTTGCATCGATTAAGAATAATTTACACTATATAGGTAACTTTAGTAAGTATCCTTAATGGGATTTGAACTCAAGACCTTATGAGTGTGTTTTGGGCCTCAAACACCAACCAATCCCTTAGGAGTAATAATATTATTTTATATCATGGATTAATCAAAAGTTGACATGTGTGCTTAATTAATATTAACAAATAGTATCATAACACTGGTTTTGCAATTGTCAAAAATTAAAAAAAAAAAAAACATAGATCATAAATTTATAAAAATACTAAAATATTTGTCTCTGTAATTTTCCCTAAATATAATAGGGTACTGTAATGTGCATCATCCTTTTCGTTATGAAAATTTGAGTTTGCAGGCATGTACAATTAGAACTAATGGGTTATAGGTTTGGTCCATCCCCATGATCTAATTTATTATTAATTGTGTATTATAAGAACGATAATCAATAGTCCCAATACCAATGAAAATACTTGTTTAATTCCTACCCTTGCAATTGTAAAACTGGTCTCGTTTTTGTTTCATATGATTAGCAAACCGTATAACTATAGAACACACGTATGTAGAAATGGCAAAACTAAAGACTCAAAAAAATTAATGTATATTTATAAGTGATAATGATTAATAATTATTGATAGATCATATTGGTAATTAAATGACTTGGTCAATTAGCCTTATGAAGCCATAAAAATGATGAACATAAGAAACAGCTTTAGGAGAGTAGGAGTCTCCATTGAAAAAAATGTTTTTAAGTAACATAAAATAAATACCATTTTGAAAAGTTAAAATGTCTACTATGAGATTTGAACCCAATACTTCATATTAACAAAACCATATATCTAGCCACTTAATTATCTATAATATTTTATTAAATTTTACTTTTTAAATATATATATATATATATATATATATATATATATATATATCATATGTAGTTTTTTCTCTTATTAACATTTAGTAGGTGCCGAGCTAAAGCCAAATATCTATTGAAGTCTAGAGTGGATGAAAATCATTCGCAGAACATGTGGCCATATTTGTGGGCATTTGCTATGTACATATTCTAGCAGCAAAAAAGCATAGGTTAGAAGAGAAGAGCAAAAAAAGGTCCTTATTCTTCCTTAGCTACGTAGCTCACATTCCATGGATAAAAAATATAGAGCTTGAAGGCCAAGCAACTTATCGTTAGCATAGATGTTGAATATAAAAATGCTACATCAAACTGGGATGATTAAAAAGTGGATAAGTGAGGAATAATGTTGCTAGGAATGGAGAGCATAGCAAAATGCAATAGCCGGACATAGCGATCTTTAGTACACCAACAACACCAGTAATAAAAAGAATGGTTGTTAATGACAGAAAGATAAGGCCTTTTGCAGATTTGTTAATAACAAATGGTTGTTAATTATAGGTAAGAAAAGTATTGAAAGAAGAAGAAGAAGAAGAAGAAGAAGAAGAAGAAGAAGAAGAAGAAGAAGAAGAAGAAGAAGAAGAAGAAGAAGAAGAAGAAGAAGAAGAAGAAGAAAGAAGAAGAAGAAGAAGAAGAAAAAAATGCAAAGTAAAGAAGAGTGAAATTATAAGGGAAAAATACAAAAACATTATATGTGTTTTTGCTTATTTACAAATAGGTGACCTAAATTATTATTATTTTTTATAAATAAGTGTTAATGTTATTTAATATATTTAGAAAGACACATGCTAATATGTTACTAGTGTAAAATAATTACTTAAATAAAAATTATTTCAAAAAGCCAAAAAAAAAAAATGATGCAACCATGTTGGCCATTTTGCAGCCACCCTAAGGCTTCAATAGCCATCCTTGGCCTTGGGTTGGTTGAAAACAACCAAAATATCATGTGGATCACGACCCATCATGGTAGGTGGGTTTTGTAACCCACACACGATCACTCATTACCCTTAAAATTAAGAAAAAAAGAAAAATAGATGAAAAGCCATTAGACCATCGACAGGTCACATGACCTAATTTTGACTAATTGGTTTTTCATGCTGTTTTTCTTTTTTTTTTGTTTTATAATTTTTGCCGACTAGGGCATTCGTTTGCTATCGAGTGTAGGTTACGACCCATTATTCTTTTTGGTTGTTCTGTTGGTGGAGGCTAGTCACCTGTTACATTAGGGTGGTTGGAAATCTTTTTTTTTTTCTTTTAATTTCTCCAACTTTTCCCCTTTTTTTCTTTTAATTTTTGTTTTTGTATTGTTTAATTAAATAATTTAATAATATTATATACCACTAACATGATGACATGTGTCATTTGCTTTTATTAGTATGAAATTAAGAAATTCAGATCACCTTTTTATTGAAATACTAGATACAGATTCTCTATTTACAAATAACAAAAACACATTTCATCTTTTTATAATTTTTCCAAAATACAATTATATAAAGTGCAATTTACCCTTTACAATTTTCGTATAGAATTTATTTGTTTAATGGACGTTTTCATCCTTTGTTGTGAAAGACAAATGCCCCCTTTGTATTCAGTCTAGGAACATTTATCTTTTATGGTTGGTAGTCGAATATGTACCTAGAGTTTTTTTTTTTTGTATTTTTGAAACGGAAGAGAAAAGGGAAAGAGTATGAAGTTTCCCCCTAGGGTTAGCGTACAGCCGCAGATTGAACAGACCTTTCCAGATGATTTCACGAATAGCTGTGCTGCTGGCACGTGCCAGCCACAAGAAGATGTTTTTAATAAAATAATAACTTCTCAATTTCCTCACGTCACCAGCAAAAAATAAAATAAATGAATGAATAAAACAGACAGCAATATACTTCGTCTATAACACGAAAATAATGAGCCCAACACAACGTGGTTTTAAGGACCAATCGAAACCCGACACCGACACGATTATAAATTATAATATTATTCATGGACCAGAGGAAACGGAACATGAACAACATATGCCCACACAAATGTCAGACAGAACTATTATATTATAACCCGCCCCCCAACCTTTTCTTCTCTTCCGGATAGATTTTTCTTTCCCAATAAAATGAACTTTCTTAATGAAGTTTTACAATCAAGTTTCATTAACCAATATGTGTATACGACACACTAAATCTATTTTTCTTTTCTTTTATTTTGGGTCAAAGACGCTATGAATAAAATTGTAATAAATCTTCAAAATATCGTTAAGACTTCTGATTCTATTTTGATCCAAGTATTTCCTTTCTCTTTTTTTTTTTCTTTTCTTGGCTAAGTGAATTTTCCCTTTCGTTTTGTTATTTATATTATATTTATGTAGTTGGTTTCGATATAAATCATTAAAATTACAAATAAATCAGATCCAAATTATGATCAATAAAATTGCTATGAGATATAAAATTATCAAATTGATCCTCTTTTTCTAAAAAAATATAATAAGTTAATTATATCTCCTTATGTGTAAATCATAATTTACATTTTTAAAGTCTTATATATTTTTAGGATAAAAAAAAAGAATAATTTTTTTTTTTGAGAAATGCACTCATGAAATGCATCCAACATAAGAATAAACTCTAAATCATTAAGGTTTGCAAAAATTTAGGGGTTTTGCCCTCTCGCCCTTGGCTTTTTTTTTTTTTTTTTTAAGCAAGTTCATTGGCAATGAGCCCCTCTAATGGAGTGCTAGCTCTTGATTGGGAGAGAAAGACACTTAGTTGAAGAGAGGAGAACTTTCAATTGAAGAGAGAAAGAGGGAGTCTCCACCAATGGGTGATTGATTTTTTGAGCCTAGTCTTTATTGAACCCTTTTTTCTTTACTTTTCATAGGTTGATGCAGTTTATACTAGTCAATTTGATTCTAACCAAATTGTGAATTGGCAACCAATGACTAAATTGATCCAATCAAATTTTCAATTTAGTTTAGTTGGTTCAGCATGGTTTGGTTCACACCTTAGCTTGGTTAGTAGAGTAAGCTTTTCTTGAGTTGTATTTGTTTTGTATATTAAAAATCTTAGTATAGTTAGTGCCTTCCCTATATAAACCTTGTATAGGTATCTTTATATATATATATCTATATTATTATTTTTTTAATGAGATTTTCTTCCATCAGTGTGTTGGGTTTATATTTATGTCCTATTTATTTTTTGCAATGGAATAGATAGGGAGTAGAAAATTTATACATTAAGAATGAATATTATTAGGAATAGGCTAAGAATTTCTACTTCAATGTTTACTTTGTATAATTTTTTATTATAGAAAATACTTATTCTTATTTTTACTTCACATCATTAATTATAGTATTAAGTTAAAAATATAAATAAAATTACTAGTTTATTTTTAATTGGTCATTAATTGCATTATTAATGAAGGTATATTGATCATAATGTTCAAACTTTTTTACTACCTTTGCAGAGATAATAAAAAATTCTATATTTCTTAGGTAATATCTATTTCAAGTAAAGTAGGAATAGAAAAATCCTAAAAATTAAAATTTCCTTTTTATTTTTCCAAGGAAATAAGGTAATAAATAGTTAACATGGAATAATTACTCCATTTCCTCTATTAACTCTAAATAAACTAGCCTTTAAGTAAACATACTTGTGATTTTGCCCCCCTTTATTTACTTGTATTTTCATTTTTAATATTTTTTATACTTGTGTTGTGTACTCGTAACTGTTTGTTATTGTTACTAAGGTTAACATAAGCATTATGATTGACCTATAATAATTACTTTAATAAAATAATATTATTTAATATATCTAATTAAATGATATAATTATAATTATAATCATAATAATTATAGAAAAAAGAAAAAAAATGATAAAAAGAGTAAATCCCATACATGTCCAACTTGACCAACTAAGATTGAGAGATAATCAACCAGTACTAAAAAGAGAGGGTTGTGTAATCCCCAACAAGTGGTGGTTGATAGTCCCCAGCCTCAAAATGGTTGGTAAGAGCCAACGCACCACCTTAAGCGAATTGCGTTACTCACCAACATTCGCGGATGAGTTTCGGCTTAGGAATGTGATCCTCCATGGGTTCTAAAGGCCAATCAAAACCCGACGGGATTATATAATGCATGGACCAGAGCAAACGGAACAAGAACAGCACATGTCCACACCACATAAAAGTCGTTCTGATTTTTCTTTCTCAATAAAATGAACTTCTTGATGAAGTTTTACAATCAAGTTTCATTAACCAATGTGTATTCGACACTTAAATCAGATTGTAACAAATCTTGCCACAAATCACGTTACGGCTTCTGATTTCATTTTCATCCAAGCATCTCCTCCTTTCTTTTTCTTCTCTTGGCCAATATATAAAATCATCAAATCGATCCTCTTTTTTTTAAAAAAAAATAGGTTAATTAAATCTCCTTTTATGTAAATCATAATTTATATTTTAAAAGTTTTTATTTATTTTCAGGATTAAAAATGAGAACAGAGAACAATTTTTCTTTTCTCAAATAAAATATTGAACATTTTGCTTTATGCTTATTTTACATCTGCAAATACTCAGTGTTACTGGTGGTGACGGCGGCGGCGGCATCACTGCAAGCGTGGGTTAAGACTGAAAACAAAAAAAAAAAAAAAACAAAACAAAACTATATACAAATTACCATAGTGCAAAATTTTAACCTAAATTTTCTTATAAATCTCATAAGAATAAAATATGAATGGGGTTTTAGATCATAACCCGTACAAGAACCACCTTTCTACTAGAAATTGATGAATTAAAAAGCACTATACTGGATTCATAAACAAGTAATAAAGAGTTTTCGCTTACTAATCATGGTGGATACACAATTCTCATTAATAACAGACGAATAAAGCATAATAAATATATAAAAAAAAAGTAAAGATCCACCAACATTTGTCGTCATAATCTTCGTAATGTTTCATGTTAAAAATCTTTAAGAAGCTTCCTAACTTGTTCAAGTGTGACGAACAGCACAATTGTGAAAGGTCCCTGCCTTGATATCGTTGGGATAAATCCCTTGTAAAGTGCCATAGGCCCCTCCGACCTGACGGTCTTCACCGCGCAATCAAGCGCTCCGCGGTACGGGGCATCCTGTCCCGGCTCAACCTTCATATTCATCACTCGAGTCTTGATCACGTCCACTGGGTTCGATGCGACAGACGCCACAAACCCCGCCGCAAAGCTCGAGGTCACGTGCGTCCCGAGCCCGTCCTGCATCACCCCGTTCTTCAAAATCCCTTCTTTGATTTGATCATATGTCGCCAGCTGCGACGCCGTCACGATCATCGCGCGGTTCACCGTCAGGGAGGAGCCACGCCACAGGGAGGTGATCCCCTCGCTCCGCACCATCCGGGTGATGGCATCCACCACGCTGGTGTAATTCCTGCGCTGAGCCGCGGGGAGTCGCCCGTCGGCTTGCATCCGGACCATTGCCACGTCTGCAGGGTTCCCAACAGCCGCTCCTATCGCACCCGCCACAAGCCCAGCGGTGATTTTCTTGGCCAGGGACAGTTGTCGGGTTTCAGGGTCGGTCCACTTTTGTTTGAAGATGTCGTACAGCCCCATTCGGGTGGTGGAATAGAGGGTCTGGCGGAGGACGGTGGCGGAGACGCCAGAGAACAAGGCAGCTACACCCTCTGTTCGGAAGATACGGACGCCAACGGTGATGGGTCCCACACGGGGCGGAGGGATGTTCCGCGCGGCGTGGACAGCGTCTGCTGCGGAAACGGTGGAGACGGAGTGGGAATGGGGATGGAAGGCTAGAGCGGGGCGCAGGTTTTGAACCGCAGGTTGGGGGTTGGGATTGGGTGCGGGCATGTTCTCGCCTTGGAGTTGCATCCGCACTTTGATGAGATCAAGCGGGTGCGTTGAACACCCGGCAACAATGGAAGCAATGCCTCCTTCAACAAAACCTTTCAGACCCATCTCTGCAAAAAAAGCAATTAATATGGAATATCACCACAAAAATTGACTTGAGATTGAATTTTCCCCCCTTTTCTGGGCAGGGCAAAGAAGAAATCTTGTTTTTTTTTTTTTTTTCCGGGTTCTCTCTTTTTGTTTTTCTTTCTGGGTTCTGTTTGGAATCGAACAATAAATTGTTAAGACCAATAAGAACTAGGGTTCATCTCACTGGAGACCAGGAGATGAGAGAGGAAGCTGAAGGCAATAGAAGAATAGTGAGGTACGTTGGGCCTTTGTGACATACGATTTTTGGTGTTTCTTATGTATAGAAGATGTCTGTTTGGGCTGTGAAAAGAGGGCAACCAAAACAGGGTATATATAGCTACGAGTTATCAGGAAGCTGGCCAAGGAGGAAAAGGAAACTCCACTTGACGCGTACGCGGACTTCGTGTTGAGGACCGAACCGAGCCTGCAGGAGGGTTGGGGTGGGACTTGGGAGTGGGGTCGTTTTACAATTAATGGTGTCGTGTCTGTGGGTGTTTACTGAGACCGGTGCTTTCTGTAATCCTGTTATATGCCCTACTTTCCTTTTTCTCTACGAGTCGCCGTTAAAATCGGCTGGTCGAGTTCGAGTTTTATTTTATATCAAATTTAATATATATTATGTATAATTTATATGTATTATATTTATATTTATTTGTATACTTTGTATTGCATATCATATTAGATTGATATTTTATTTTTATAATCGTATAGAATTCGTATTGTCATAAATTAACATTTTTTTTTTTTAAATTTCCAACCCCGTTGACGTCTTGACTTTGAAGCTAAAAAAGGCTACGATGTTAATTTCTGATGTTTTATGATATGAAACTATATGAACATAGCAACTTGCGTAGTAGACAATTACTATTGGCTCTAGGATTAAAATATTGTGCTGTTGTGGAGAATTTGAAGTTTTCTTCCAAGGAACTTTTAAATTGTTGGTCATCAAGTACAAACGATTTCAAGTGGAGATTTTAATAAAGCATTGTGATGAATTCAATTAAAATGTATTATTATCTAAACAAATAGTGGCACTCTTTTCTTTTGCTTTCTAAATTTCATATTATTTTTGTTAATGTATGTTATATTCGACACTAGCTATAAAGTATATGCATTCTTGCGGTTACGGTTGTCAAAATCAAATTATTTTTTTTTAATGTGATTATAACAATAAAAATCATATATAATGTATGCATACGTGTTTATATTGTATGATAGTACTATAAAAATTTATATATCTATACATATATTACCAATAGCCAAAACCAAAACATGTGGTACTACAATTTGATTTGGTGTTTAATAGATATCTTTTTTCTTAATATAGTAAATTAATTTCTTAAAAATATTTTATTCCAATTATAAAAATAAAATACAAAAATAGAAAATAGATAAATGAAATTATAAGGGATCGTCTAGAAAGCATATTGTCTTCCATGCATTCGAATGGAAAAACCAAAATAGATGTTATGGGTTGAATTTTTCCCAGTTGAGACAATGTATATATCGACTTAAGACAAAGAAAGAAATCTACCAATTTTATTTAATTATTCGGTTAAATCTAAGCCAATTATCATTGTTGGAATACATTGCAATACTCATTTCATCTGACATGCATAATTTTGATTTCATAAGGAATATACAACTTCCATTAATAGAACTTTCTTGTTTTATGTAACGAATAACAGCTCTCATTAGTTGCTGTTGAGAAATTTTTAAAGCTATTATTGGATATTCTCTATATAAAAGTGAGGGAATACAGTTCTGGGGGTTCAAAAAGCATGTACCAAGCTTCGCTTTATTTATTTATTTATTTATTCATTCTTCTTTTTCCTAGACATCACTTCAGATTTACACCTTGAAAATACACATGATCAAAGATTCTTCATAGTATTCTGTTAGATCATACTATATTATCTTAGACAATTATCAAAATGAACATCACCTCTTTTGCTATGATATCTCTTTATTCTTATAATTCTTTTTTTTTTCTTATGTTGTATGATAAAAACTTTTTATTTAAAATGTAAAATATTAAGATAACATTTGATTAATAGAATTAAATAATATAAAGAGTATAAAACAGTATCATATGAAACAAAACAATATAATACAATTCTTCTCGTACTATGTTTCGTTTATATAGTATATAACACAAATTTTTCAAAATGATATTGATTTAATTTTTACGTCAACATGAAAATTCATTGGAAGAATTTTAGTGTGGATATAATAATAAAAAAGAATGTTTATGATATAGGGTTATATTTTGGATTTTGAGATTGTACTTATTTTATATAGTAAAATAAATTTTGTAGCATCAAATATATTGTATACTTTTTTTGAATTTTATCTAGTACCTTAAGGTTTCTTTTATTTAATGACTTAATTCATTATACAAATCAAATAAAAAATTAAAAATTTTATTCAGTTTAATATCATAAGATGATGAGAACCAAATGCTATCTAAGACTTTATTAAACAAAACACATGGCTTCAAGATACTTAAACAGGGATAGGCATAGTTTTCCACTGTTATTTATATACATTTATGCCATATTTATGTTTGCATGATTGCGAACTTCCCGGGATTAAGGCAATAAAAATATATGTAATGATAAAATTTGCATTGAAATAATATCAATAATTATTTGCCAAGTTTTAAGGCATAGTACAATTAACAAACATAGATAGACACAAAAATGAATTGAAAATTTAAATATAACAAATAAAAAATCTGAAAAAGAGATAATTAGTGTCTTAATATTATGCAAATATTAGCGCAAAAGTTGGAACTCAAAAAGAATGTGTTTTAGGGCTTAACCTACAAACATACAAGAAACAAATACTAATATTTAAAAATATAAATCAAAGTAATAAAAATAATTTGTTTAGTATTTATAAATACATCTTATATCTCAATACAAGTGAGAAAAGTAATAATAAATAATAATAATAATATATAATAATAATAATAATAATAATAATTTGACTTTTTAAAAAAAAAATCCATAAATAAAGCTCTTATAAAACTAATAAAAAAAAACTATCCTACTTGAAATTGGGTTTTGAAAACTAAATTTTAGAATCAACTAGAGTTGGTCTTAGTAGTTTGGGAGTTAGAGTAATAATTAAAGAAGTTGCAATACCTAAAAAATGAAAAGGATAAAATAATTATAAAGGCAATGGCAACTAAAGTAGTAAGTTTTTAAGATAGGGGGGCAATATGGTCTTTTTCCATGGAGCTATATAATCCTCCTGTCGCAACCCTTCCATCCTTTTTCTTTCTTTTTTGCATGCTCAATATCTTATAGGAATTCTCTCTACCATTTTTCTCTCACTAATTTGTGCAATTCGACATAGTTTCATTTGATAAGTGTGTAAAACAAATCCCCTTTTCTTATTTTTCTCAAGTTTGAATGGTGGTAATGTGTTTTTAGAGGGTTTTGGTGCGGAAAACATGCACGGTCTCAATGGGTTTTCGTGCAAAAACTACATCTTGAACGCTTCAAGTAGGTAAGTAGTACTATAGAAGTGTAATTTTTGTGAATTTGGGTAAGTACCTTTTTTATCAGAGAGATACACGATAAAAAAACATGCTCATATTTCCAATCGTGTACCTTTACATACCTTAAATCATGCCTAGAAACACATTCTCCATGTTTTTGTTCATAGAGAGATACACAGGGAGAAATATGCTCATGAACCTACAAGTTTTATGTTAAAACAACATTTTTCTTATTCTTTTGCTTTCCAATGTTTTTTCGAGTGTCCAAACGACTTCAAACTATTAGATACATTAGATAAGGTTTCTAAACTAGTGTTAACATACTATTTGATCAGGTTTGGTGTTAGAAAGAATAAAAAATTATCCCATTAGTGTGATGCTACGTACATAATTATCGTGTTTGCCAATTATGTATGTTAGCAATAATAACTGAATGGACATAATGATTATTAAATCAATAATTCGATTGCTGGTTATGCGTGACTTAACTTAGGGGTTGAAGTTGGTAAAGTCCTAAAGGGGCACTTGTTGATCAATAAGTGGCATTGTTTCTTGTAAAGTTGCATATTTATATGATTTGGATAGATTTAGGGGTATTGGGGTTGGAGGTAACAATTACTGATACCAGTTAGAAAGCTGGGGCTGAAAGTAATAGTTCCCAACCTAGGTTATATAAATATGTATACTATATAGTGTAAGTGGGGTCAAGTAACCCTTTGTTGGATGATAGATTAAACCAAAGATAAGTAACCTTACTATTTATGATTATTTAGTGCATTACTTGTGTGAATCGAAATTGTTGTGGCACATACATATTTGTGTAGTACTCATATACTAGGTTTAGGCACATTTTTTTATTTCTTATAATTACTTTTGTGTATAATGAATATGATGAATATAACAAGTCTAGAGATGTTCATTGTCATTATCGGGATGGGGAGAGTGGTGACTACTATTATTACTACAATAGTGACCAATATTGAGGAGTTGAGTTATGAGATAAACTCTTGGTCAAATTAGATGTGGAGACTGACAATATTCTACTTTGTTTATAATAGTTGTTGTCCTTTTGTTAAGTGGATAGTTTTTAGCAAACTTGGTTGTATTTTCTTTTAGTGATGTTGACAGTTGTGGTTGAAATGACTCGCTTGTGAGCCATTTAAGTTATTACGTGGAGATATTTACATTATTGTCATATTTGTAGTTGAACATGTATTATGGAGTTTAAAGCTGTGTAGTTGAGGCTTTACATGTCATCGACTAGAGGTTACATGTAATGAATTGTAACGTTTCAAGTTTTAGGATATTAGAGAAGTAAATAATTTTACTTTGAGCCAAGCTCATATGTTGTTACTATTGTTAGCAAGTTTGATGACTATAAGGTGCTTTTTGATTATTATGACTAAGCATGAAGAGACTAAAGTGAGTAAGATCCAATGACATACTATTTATTGGTGTTGCTATTTATCCTAAAACCTTTTTTTTTTTTTGGTTTATTTATGGCCCCATCTTTCTCACTCTCTCTCTTTACCATCTCTCTCTCTCTCTATACTCTTTCCCTCTCACCCTCTCATCTAATTTGTCTCTCTTTGTCTACCCATCTCTCTTTTCACTCTTTCTCTCTCATGGTAGTATGTGATATGTGGTGTGTAGGTGGTGCGATGCATGGTGCATAGGTTGTGTGGAACATGGTTGATGGTTGGTGTGGTTCATGGTTCATTGTGCATAGGTTGTGTTGTGTGTACACGATTAATGGTGCATTAGTGGTCTAAGGTGCATGAGTCTATAGTGGTGGTGTGTGGTCTATGGTGGTAGCGCTTGGTTTGTGGTGGTGGTGGTGCATGGGTCCTTGGTGGTGGTGTGTGGATTTGTGGTGATGGTTCATGGCTTATGGTGGTGGTTGTGGGTGGTCTATTTGTGGTGGTGCTTTGAAGCAAGGAAGAAGATGGGAAGAAGAAAGAGAAAGGCAATGGAGAATATGTCCCATAAATTGCAATTTTTAAGGTCCCTTCTATAATAGTTATTTAATATTTCGTAGGATTTTTCATCTTGTTGAATAGTTATTATGCTTAAGTAAAATGTGATAAGTTCGTTTCATGGAATATAAGGGGAATAATAATTTTATTTCCTCTCTATTTAGTAAAGTGTATGGGCAATACATCTAGTACACTTTATAAGTTGAAATATAATAGTCATTCCACCAATATAAAACTATGACTACATTTGGTATGTAGAATAACTATTTCATGGAACGGAATTCTTATTACTATCAAATAAGAAATTGCAATTTGTTTTGAGTTACAAACAAAATGTTATTACTTAGTTTTTCCTTACAAATCTTCATATTTTATCTACAAGTTTTTACCTAACTCTTAAGTTATGGATCAAAGTAAGGGCACATTAGTACTTTTTATATTCTTCCTTAACATGTTACTTGTGTCAATTTAAATGCAATCAAATAGCTATTATTTCTTTAATCGGCTGTTTAATAATTATTATTCTATTCTTACATTACTCCAAAGTCACTTGTGAAGAAAACAAATTAATAAGGGGAAGAAGAACCAATTGATAGTAATTATTCTATATATGTAGACTAATTTGGGTGATAAATTTTGTAACACATAAAGAGCATCATCATTTTTACCAACTTATAATAGGGGTGTTAATGGTTTAGTTCAGTTTGATTTGAGTTTAAGTAGTTTGGTTTGGTTCGATCACTTGAACTAAATTACAAATCGTATAAATCATCTTTTAAGTTAAACCGTGAACCAAATTGAACGATTTGATTTAATTTGATGAACAATCCTAATTTATAATATCCAAAACATACGGAATTCAAAATTATACGATACATGAGACGTTGATCAACGTTGGATTTGTAGATGGAAGATTTCCACTAACCCATGGAGTCGATCACCAAGACGTCTTTTTCCAGGAACCTTGGAAGTCAGTCTTGCCGCTTTATATTTCCTATGACGACCAAGTCTTTCACAAACGTTAAAACCGAACCCTCTGGGTATTAATTCATTCTAGGTAGAAGATAAAGCCAAGTCCTGATGAACCGTATGTCAAAAGCGTATGGATGTGGATATTTTTGACTCTTGAACGCGCTCTTTTCTTCGCTTTTTTCTTTTTTCTTTTTTTCTTTTCTTGCGTCGGTTCATTCATGGTCACAAAAGTGCACTCATCCAAAAAAGCATTCACACACACACATATATATATATTCCCGTGAATAAGAGAATTTAGATATTAGCTTCCAAGATTCGTAATGGTTTGAAAATAACGGAAAATTAAAAAAAAAATGTCCTATATTTTGGAGCTTTTTTAAATGGGTGGCCTATTGTTTTATCTTTTCATAAACACATAACTCATGTTTTATTAACAAGTGTTGGTGTTAATTAGAGGATATGTGTCAATTTCTAATTTGTTCATACTAATTAATTCAATAAGATGATATTATTAAATAAGTTTAATTAAATAATACTAAAATTGTTTTAAAAATAAAAAAAGGTTGAACCACTTAATTGTTTTCCAAAAATTAGCCATAATTGCTAGTGGCATAGAATGGTAGATGGCCAGTTACCGTTAAAAAAAAATTGAGAAAAAAAGGAGAAATGTTTATATGTATTGAAAATTTTGAAAAATTTCCTCCACTACAATACTAAATTAATAATTTGTATTAATATAAAATTGTGATTAAATGCATATGCAGATTCATTATCTGATTTGTTGTTTCTATTAACTTATTTGATTTAATTTAATTAATCTTTTAAGCCAATTAGAGGCCATCACAGACTTTTATAAACGTTAGGAATTCAAATAGAAATAAAAAAGAGTTTATAACTTACATAGAAAAACTCTCAAACGTTGATGACTAAAAAACAATTTATACTTGCTGTTTCTATTGACTTATTTGATAATTTAATTAATCTTTTAGGCCAATTAAAGGCCGCCACATGTCATATTAATTGGAAAAGTTGATAGTATTAAAAGATTTTTCTCGTGTGCAGACTTTTATAAATGTTAAGAATTCAAATAGAAATAAAAAAGAGTTTACAACTTAAATAGAAAAACTCTCAAACTTTGATGACTAAAAGTATACTTTTCTCATAACTATTATAAAAAAATTTAGGGGTTGAGATGGTTATGTTAAAAGCCCAATAGTAACTTTAGCTTGACTCTTTAAGCTAATGAGCCCAAAAAACCAAGTCTGTGAATTTAGAATAATTTAGAAAGATTTGACATGTTGTGCTTAGAGTAAGAGTCATTAGATTGGTTCTTCTGTTTTCAACTCAAGCAAGTTGATGCACTCAGAGAAATCCATCAAGATGAAGACTTATTTCAACCATCAAATGTCAATGCAATATGACAAATGTTATCAACTACCAAACTTTGTGACTACTAAAGAGCTCCTTCTCAATAAATTATTTAGAGATTGGAAAAATGGTGTTACACTTTGAAGCTGTTGCTGCCAAAGATCAAAGGAGGCTCAAGCGAAGAATAAGCAACTTCTCCTCAAGAACAATAGGGGTTGAAACTAAAAAATTCCTTCACTTGCCACTTATGTATTTGAGTCTTCAAGATTATTCATTTCTCCTTTATACCTCTCCCTCCAAATCATTCTTACATAAATAGTGACTTACCTATTAAGTCTAATTCTTGAACTTGTTCAACATTCCCATGACTATCCCTAGTACCTGTAGGTGGATTGCTATGCCGTCTCAAATTAGAAATAAGGCAAATTTGGCTAATCCTGAACTTGTAACTCTAACTTGTATGTAATTCTATAAATATCCTATAAAATAGCGCTAACAGCGCTATCATTTCAAATCTACATTATATCTAAACATCTGTACTTAAAATCTACTATCACATCATACATTATATATATATACCATTAGGATCCACATTCCTAATAAATAGGTAGAACCCATGATTAATCCTATACCCTTAAGTGGCTCAAAAGATTACGAATCCAACCTTATGCATACATATATTTACATTACAATCTGAAGATCAACACCTGTAGATCTTATTTACAAGCACTACAACATCATTTACAGGACATCTTATTACAAAATAATAAAGGTTCCAAAATGGAAACGAAAGGCTTGTTTGCCTTTATTGACGCTCCCCAAAAACCCAAGTCTTCAGTAACTTATTCTTCAATACCTGTACCTAAGGTCAGCAAAAAACACTAACCCCTTAGCTTCTTAAGAAGCAAAGTGAGTACATAATCAAGCAACCTTGCAAAAACAAACAATAAAGTCACATAATAGTAGCAAAAAATATTATTAAATACTTTGGAAGTGATTACTCAAGCAAGCAAGTTTTCAACTCAAAGCTATACTCGCAGGAAACCTAGTTCAATTTCTTACATGTTAATATCACCATGATCTTACTTATTGAACTTTTCCTTATAATTTCATTTTTACCAAACTCATAACCATTTCATTGGAGACCATTTCAAGTCTCTTCTGTTTACTTACAGGTCACAAATACTTTTCAGTTCACCCAAGTAGAGCTTATCAACTAGTAGATAAACTACCTTCATGTACTTTTCAAAACTCAATGTTTTCTCAGCCAATTAAAGCATCATTACATACTCTTTTTAGTTAAAACCATTCGATTCTCCTTTCACTTGTCTCAAACAAAAGGGGTGACTAGATCCCCATAGGTCACTAAACCGAGCCAATTTGTCAACCATGCCTCAAACCTATCAAAGTTGGCTTAAAGGTTGTATCATAAACTTACCAGGCAAGGAACATGACTTTTCTTACATTAAGTGTTTTGAGTTAGTAGGTACTTACAGCCTAAACCCCATACTTTAATAAAGTTATATATGTCAATGATCAGTTTTCCATTTTATTATCCATTTAAATATTTTATCATTACAGATACAACAATAGTATAAACTCAACCAGTCATATAAACCCCATCTAATAAGCTAAAAATAACCAAGCATTACATCATAATCATAAAACATCCAACTATTTAAGTTTATCACATCACATACAATTAGGAACAGTACAATCAAATCCCGCACCCAACTCTCATTCTATGATTTTTAGAATGTTCTCTTTTTTTTCTTAGAATCCAACCATATTAAGACACACAACCAGCCATGAGTAATCTAATATAATTCAACAATCCTTCTGCATTTATCACAGTAAGTGATCGTACAAGGTAATTTCAGCCAACAACAAGTGATCTACATTATCAACTACTTATATCCAAGAGAAGAGTTAAGGGGGTAATCACCTGAAGTAATATATGCCAATTTAAACAGTTGCACCAGCCAAATTCCCCTATGCTCCTCACTTAATAAAAATACTTAAATCATTAATATACTAGTCAATGTTATTTTATTTACTCTATTGAACTATAAATTGCTAATTTAGCATTCCAAACCCCTAAATTCCATCCTAACCTCATATAATCCACCATTTTCCTACAATATCTTATTCATATACATACGGGTATATTACGCGCTATTCTATATTAATGTAATTAAATTCTGATTCGATTCTATATCAAATCGTATGTTTCCAAATTATCACGATTTTGCATCGAACACTCCAATTTTTGTTTCGTAACTAACCTAAGCTTCTTAACATCATATTATACTTCAATTAACCTCAATTAAACATCAAATTCAACTAATCAAATCAAATTCTCCAATTTTGCTAATGATTGAATTCGGTCAAAACATGGTAATTGACTTGAAAAATTCACTAAAATAGAAAAAGACTCCAATTTGAAAAATTATTAATTTGGTGATCTACTACATCATATAAGGATCTTATCTACTAAAAATTACATAAAAAATACATCATTTTCCCTATTTATTTTCTAATTTAATTTCAGACCAAAATAGAGCATTTCTTAAGGACCACATATTTCTGATTCAAATTTTACAAAAAAAAAAAATACCAAGTTAATATAAATATAAAATTATGCTAGAATACTAAAAATGATAATTTTTCATCAACATTTGATATTTTTTAAAAAAATAGCAAGTTTTGGGCGTTACCGAGGGTTGCTCCGTTCACCGGTCGGCCACCACTATGTCGGTCGGAATCCTCCCCTACCGAAAACCTTAAACCTAGCTTGTCCTAGCAGCAGCTTCACCTTAACCCCTTTGACTGAACAGACCAAATCCTCTCCTATTTAATTATGATTTTTCTTCAATTTTTTGTTGCATCCTACTTCAATCTTGTTCTTCTTCCTCCCTTGCTAAATGCATGTTGAAAATTTTAATTGAAATTTGCTCAAAAAATTCGGATGAAATGGAGAGAGTTTTGAATTTTGTAATTTTAGAAATTTTTCTTGATCTCCCCCTCTCTCTATTCTATAATATATATATATATATAATATTACTTATGCTTAGTTTACGTTTAGGTTATTTTTCACATGTTTTGTTTTTTTTTTTCCCTAGCCATATATATAACATATAATATAATATAATATGTATATTTTTACATATATATATATATATATATATATATATATATATATATATATATATATATGTCCATATAATTCACACATTTTTTTTTTAAATATAGTATATAACATATTTATACATTCATTTTACATTACATGTATATATATACTATTTCAATTTTAACATTATTTCTTAAGCCTAGGTCCTCACAACATGTGTCATTTACTTGTTACTCATCTAAAACTACACGAAGCATGCAATTTACACCACATGCACATGATATCATTAATCAAATCCTCACATCTATAGAAAGCAAAAGAGATTGCTTAATCAAACTTCAAAAAGACTAAAAAAAAAAAAAGTGAGATGTATATAAGTTGACTTGTCTAGTTAATACTTCTTTTCATTTTGAAAGTATATAATCAATTTTAAATTGTTGGAATTCATTTTTTTTTACCTCATAACAATTGCCTCATCATATACCTAAAATAACCTATATATATAGTTAGTTAGTTTTGTGGCCTTGTGTCGGTGCAACAATAGCAAAGGGAAATGTAACGTCCAAAAACCTAAGACATCATAGCCCGCTACATGTCCCTACTATATAGCGACACACTAAGGCTCTAAATCTCTATACAACTCTAAATCTATTCATTTTTACATTATATCCATACTAATATTACTTCAATAAAAGAAATAAATGACTATAAGGTTAGCCATTCCAATCATCATTAAATAAAATGTTATAGATAATCTTAAATTAAAAATCAGAGTAAACATTTATTCTAATATAATTCTTAACTTGATTAGGAATCTAGTACTATTAAATATTCTCAAATCCACATCTTAAAGTTCTAATAGTAGTTCTTTCTCAATTTCCTGTCATTCTTCATCAACATAGTAATAATGTTCTCTTCCATACTCATCCACATAACGTCGCATCAAATTCTCATTCTCATCATAGTCGATGTGTTCATCATTCTCACCTGCAACTAAAAAATAAAAAGGGATGAGCTTAAGACTAGTAGGTGAGTGATAGAGCCATTTTATACTCAATCTTTATGGTATGAATTGTGTTAATTTATTATTGATTTTATAGAAATCATAAGGAAATGGTACTTAATTTTATTATGGTGATAAATCAGGTTTAATGGAGTCAAGAGTGCTAATTCAAGTGATTTAAAGAAGTCATCTACAATTTGGATCAAAGACAAGGATTTACATCGCCGGAGGACAGTACATGGGCGTGTATTTGAAGTACACGGCCGTGTACTTGGTTTGGAATCAACAGAAACATACATAGTTAAAGTACATGGCCGTGTATCTGTCTTGAAGAACCAACAGAAGGAGGCACGGTTTGTGATCTAGCCGTGGTGGAAGCCGTGCCATACACTGAACAAGAAGGAGGAAATATGGACTATCAACAGAGAGAGGCACGGCTTGAGATCTAACCGTGGTAGAAGCCGTGGCATACACTGAACAAGGATGAGGAATTGTAAATTATCCATAGAGGAAGGCATAGCTTGAAATCTGGCCGTGTTGGTGGGCGTGCCAGGTGGACGATTATTCACTTCTCGAGATTTACTTGAAAAAGGAAAGATATATTCGTATCTTGCTAGCTAAAGATCCTCTGCCATTCCCTTAACAATATAAATAGAACTAACCCTAGAGGAGAGGGAAGAGATTTTTTGGACAGGAAAAGAGGAGGGAGGCAGAGCAAGGGAAACCGGCAACAAAGACTTTTTCATGTTTTCACTTTTAATTTTCGTTTTAAGGATGAACATGTGTAGCTAAGCAGATATTCTAGCCAAAGGATCATTGAAGTTTAATTCTTCACGGATTGTGAGATCTAATTGAATTACTTTTATTCTACTCTTTGTTTTCGGATATTTATATATCTTCCGGACGTTTTGTTAATGTTATCTTTGTTGATTGATATGAATTAGAGCTCTTCTACTCAATTAGCAAGCTAACATATTGTCAACTAGTACGTCAAATCCGTAATTGTTTGATAGTTCTAGTTCGGTGATACAATAACATGTTTGGTTATAAAATAGATAGTCAAATTCATGTTATGGAGATATATGATCTTGTTTAAATAGGTTATCTTATAATCTATTGGCATGAATTGGTAGTTTCTCTTGTTTTTAATGCTATTAATATATTAAATTCTAAGAGCTTGTTTAGGGTTGTCTAATCGATAAGGGAAATAATCAAAGAGCATGTTTTGATTATCAAGAAAGTAAGAAGAGATAGGTTATTAGAGCTTGTTAATAACCATAACCAGTTTATCTTGGATAAAGAATAGGAAATATTTGCATCAATGATCAATTCCTAGAATCAACCTATATTGATTCCTTTGGCTAGGCTTTTATCAATATTCGATTTTATTATCTGATTTCAATATTATTTTGATTCACAAACAAAACCCCCTCATTTTTCTTTTCCTCTCTATTATCTTTTAATAGAAATCTATTTAACCAATCCCTGTGGATACGACCCTACTCACTACTATACACAAATCATATAATTGTCTAAGAGTAGGTTTTTATTTTTGTTGGATTCGACACCCATCAGTGAGTACCACACAAACGTACGCATTCTGCATAATAACAATATCACATGCATATATGCAATAATAGTATACAACACATCAATTCATCAGTTTGTTTATTTGCATTAATTAACATACGACATAGGAATACTCATGACCTTGAGTCACATACATTATTTATATATATATAGTTTTAATGGGAACTACTATTACGAGCTATGTTTAACCCTAATCTATCTTAGATTGTTTTGATACACAGCTCCATTAGGGACAATGTAGCATACTGATCATTGAGGTGCCCCCTAAGGATTTTCTACTATAGGCTCTTAGGCCGAGCCACACATAAGCAACATATACATTAAACTCCAACATTTAATTAAGTTCATTAAACATTAAAATCATTAGCCACTTATAATTGTTAAATAACTACCTAGCAAACACAATCAGCAAAATAAGGTAAGCATGTACCTGGAGAAATGTTCCTACTATCGTCTCTTATATCTCTAAGAAAAGGATGTAAACTTGTTCAAGTATAAAGAATTACATTTAGTTCTCTTCTATAAGTAATCTAGGTTTACTAATTGATTAGGTATGTTCTAATTATATAATTCCCTTCCCTAATGTTTGGTTATACTTAACTCGTAATTTAGAATTGAAGTATAATAAAATAGAATCGACTAAGAAGTGTTCTTAGGCAACACGATTGTGTGAGAGGCCGTGTAGAGGAACACGGGCTAGAGTACGATCATGCTAATGGTTGTGTATCTTTCTATGTAAAATGCTAATTCAGTACACCCAAATATATAGTTGTGTATTTGGTCATATACATTTATGTGGATTTAATAATTTTGATATGTCCAAGTACACGAGTGTGTTCTTCAATCGTGTACCTTACTATACACTTTAGCGTTTCTACATGGGCAGGTACACAAATGTGTATTTGAACATGTACACCTTATTCATCACGAACTCTTATTCCTTCTTTTCTAAATTTGTTTCTAAGCTTGATTTCTATGATTCTAAGCCTAATTGATTATTGTATATACTAATTGTAATGTAAAATTGGTGTCTTGTACACTTGTTTAGGATTGTAATTGGAACTCCCAATTCGATTGACTTCCATGACCTTTTTCCTTCTTGTTCTGTTTCCTATCAATGAGTCAATTTGTAAATCTACTAATTCATCGCCAACATGAACAACATTGATAATTACAATCCTTACCTAATCGATTGAACTTGTCTTATGGTTTTCCTTTAGGTCGCTTATAGGTCCTTGTAAGGTTTCTCTCATAGGTTTTTATTTACAACAAAACAAATAAGGGAAAAGAGGTAAACCTACGTTAGCGTATCTTATTTATACCTTAACTAGAAAAAGACCTAATGACCTTTGTATTTTTATCTTATTTATTTAATTGACCTTAGACTTATATTATATTATATTATATATTGTAAATGTGTATTTATAGAAAAAATATAAAAACATTCCCAAAATCTATCAAAATTAAAAAAAAAAAAAAGAATTTCCATTATAGAGCACTTAATACTATTAAAAGCATTATCAACTTTTTTCTAATCATTACAAAATTAAATAGAAAATTGTATATGTATCTTAAGAAAATGGAGCATATAAATAAATGATAACTATAAATACATTCCTAAACTATTGCAAGTGTTGACCCCTAAAATACATTCCTAAACTATTAATCAAGTATTGACTCCTAAACTTTCAAAGTGTAATGTAATCTCCCCATAACATTGGAAAATCTGCAATCCATCCCAAAGTGTCATTAAAACCTCAAAAGTGTTGCCAAAAGGCCATAAATAGACTTTAAGGTTTTGGCAACACTTTATATATATATGTATACATTTTAGGAAGTTATAAAGAGATAAAGTTATACTTTAACAACTGTTTACTTTGAGGTAATAGAAAGAGAATAAAATAATTATTTCCTATCAACTCTCTATTACCTTATTTATTTGAAAAAAAAAATAAGAAGAGAATTTTAATTCTTGGAACCTTTCTATTCTCATTCAATTGGAAATAGATATTATTTAGGAAAATATGATTTTTTTATTCTCTTTATAGTAGAAATAAAAAGTTCAAATATCATATCTATTATACCCTTATTAATATTATAATTAATAACTAAATATGAATAAATTAGTAATTTTATCAGTATTTTCAACTTAATACTATAATTAATAAGATAAAATAAACACTTGAATAAGTGTTTACTACAATAAAAACTTATAAAAAGCAAATACTATAATAAAATTTTTTAACATATTCTCGGTAATAGTCATTCTCAATACATAATTTTTTTTTATTTTCATTTTATTCCATTTCAAAACGTAAACAGATCCTAAAAGTTTAAAAGATTTATTTGCACTTGATAGATAGTTATGAGATGTATTTGTAATTTTCCCAACCGCTATATAACCAATCCCTTCTAATTTCATAATTTCTTTAAAAGTAGAAAAATATTCTTCTAAGATAAATAAATAATTTTTGTAAAAAAAGGGTTGAGAGGTAAAGAATGGTTGCTGAATTCATGCAAGTATAGATATGGAATTAATGCAAGCTTCTATGTGCATTCACGTCAATGCCAACTTTGGAGAGTAAAAACTTAAAGCAAGTGAAGACGAAAATGATGGAAATAGCTAGCGTTCTGGAATCGTATAGAAGCTGAAGAATGAATGAGCAAGCTTGGGGAAAAGCTTACAGACTGTAGTGGCCACATGTGGTGTAAATTTAAAGAGCTCCACCACTGATCTTTCTAACTTTTTATAGTCAATGCATGGATAAATTTGGTTTTACCGATCAAATTTATTCGCATATTGGCACTTTTTATAAATATGACTTAGGATTATATAGTTTAAAATGGATAGAAATTTTTTAATATAATGTGATAATTTAAATATAAGTTAAATAAGAAATGATTAAAAATAGGTTTATAAGATAAAAGACAAATATAACACAGATATGAATAAATATGATAATGATATAAATAAATTACTTAAAATCCCTATTGAAATTTATACTCTTTTGATAAATGGCATAAATTTGACATGAAATAAGAAATGAGGAAAACTCATTAACACAAATAATTATTTTTATTTTAAAGTGATTTTGTGTATGATTGAAAATGAATTTACAGCTATATAAAAAAATATCGAAATTTCGGGAGGAAGACACACATAAAAAGACTAAATAAGGAGAATCATCGGTAAACTTCGTGGACTGGCACATCGAAATGGCCAAAAGTACAGATGACATCTGGTCTCGTACCATAACAAATACACTACATGTAGTCCCTAGACTCACTTGCCTGTTTCATTTGTTCCATGAACTGGGCAAATGCCAAATGTTCTATTTAAACCTTCTTTAAGTGAAAATGGTTATAAGCTCTCGAATTTTAACACAAAGTGAATGGTCGGTTAGTGACAAGGCGATAAAGGTCAAGTTCACAAAACTAATTGATAAATCAAAATGCATTTTAGCTATTATTACAGTGGTTTACCTTTTTTTTTTTGGTAGTATATGTTGGATTAAACTAAATTCAACAAAACTGATTTTATCACCTTGAGTTTAACCAAAAAATTATAACAAATGCAGAATTTTTGGTTGGGTTCAGAGCATTCCCAAACCAAATTCAGATAAAATTGAATCCAATCAATCTAACTTTTGGAATTTTCGTGTTTCATAAAATTAACTGGAAACGGAATGCTTAAACTGGAATTATTCAACAGTGGAGATCGATGTTTGAAGACCATTTCCTAAAAAAAGAACAATGCTTGGTCCATATACATATATATAGTAACAATGTGGTAGCTAGGTCGAATTTAGTCATGCGATACAATAAACATACAAAGTGAAGTAAAGTAAATTAAAACAAAAAAGAGAGAGAGAGAGATAGAAAGTGAAAGAAATTGATGCATAGATAACTAATATGGAAACCCACAAATTTAGGAAGAAAGATAAGCATAAAACTGAAATAAATCCAGCTTGATGTAATAGCATGAACATAGGGTTCCCCCAATCACAAAACTACTATTCTTACAATGGAGTGCTATTGCTACAAATCCCTTATAACTCACAATACACTGTAAATGCATATATAAAGAGTCAGATAAGTGAAATCTTAAAGATAACTTTATGTATGAAATAACTTTTATAGCAAACACTTATAAAAGGGGCAATTTCCATGCAAATTCAAAACATACTAACAAATCTTCATCTTAGTTTGGATTTTCATAACTCAACATGCATATACACTTGAGCTTCACTTGCTTTCAGCTCCTATTATGTATATTTGCTAGTCTTTCACGTCCCAGCTATCCCATGTAATGCAACAACTTGTGAGCACCCCTCATCCGGCAACTCAATGACACCTCCAATCATTATGCCTAGCTGTAAAATCCCCTAGCACATGGAGAACATTAACACTTGCAACAATCAACACACTCTAAGACGTTGAGTTATGTTTGGCTTCTTTTTCTCAAACTTCCTCTACACTCTTCTCTAATGTGGAACTCATCTTTGCAGCACGCCACACCCTAAACTTAAAGGACATGGCTGTTTGCAAATATTTCTACAAATGGGAGGAACATACGAGACTTATAACCCACTACTATAATATAAAAAATATGTATGTTAAATATATAGATTTTTCTTTCAAACTATCATACTTAAATCTCTGTAAATTAAAGAAATGTATCAACTTATAAGAGGACAAAAAAAATCATGATCACCATAATAGTCTTCAAAGTATGAGATAACAAGAGATTTATTAATCCACATAAATCTAAAGTAAGTCTATCTATGGCTCATAGTATCTATTGTACTAACATCATTCCTAGTCCCAAACTGAAGGTCATGCCCAATATAGTCACAATCATCAATATCTTGTAAATCATCTTCACCTAATGTAATATCTCATGTTTTTAAAGGGGAGGGGAGGAAGAAGATTTATGATAGTGAATGAAGCCTACTTAGATTGTAGAAGATGTTGAATAATGGTATATAAGGTTAATTTGTGAATAATATATTAAAACTAGTTAGAAACTTTTGATCCAAATGATTGAAAAGGGCTCATTAGTATATGTTGGCTTGATTATTGGTTACTCTTGAGCTAGGGTATTACAAATTATAAAAGTCAACTACCTATCGATAAGTGTTTGATTTAAGATGGTAAAAAAGAGAAAAGATTTGGGTCCAATTGTAAGGTCTTGCAAGGAGAATGTCGCATGTTTTTGTGTGTGTATGTGGGTGGGGGGAAGAGAGATTGTGATATCCTATGTGTTTAAGGAGGAAAATTGTGGGAGATATCGAGTAGTAGTATATAAGATTAATTGAAACTTTTGGGCCAGATGGTTGAAAAAGCCCATTAGCGTTTATTAACATGGTTATTGGCTACTTTTAATTTGGAACATATCCAAAATAACATGTAACAAACATGGGTGAGCTATAAAGCCTAATAGTGAGAAATTGCATAAAAAAATAGGGAAAATGTCATGGACTCTACTCCAACTTTACACTTTTTTGCAATTTTACACCTATAGTTTCAACTTGTTGAATAGTACACCAAATTGAAAGTTTGGTTGCCACTATCACTACCTCTAATATTTTTGTCAAACACTATTAGTCCACTCATCTTAATCAAGCAATTACATCACAACATGTGTAAGTGCATAATCTTTAAATGTAAGTTTTTATTTCAAATGTCAATTATCCATCCATATCATATTAAAATTGCCACAACATCATTTAATAAAATAAAAACAAAGAAAAAAAAAACACATTGAAAACAAAGACAAATAAAAGCAAAAATTAACTAAATCTTTAGAAACACCCATTTCTCATCTCTTTCACACACACCAAGCATTAACCCTAAAAATTGAAACCTTACAAATATACTAACACACATACAATTCAAGCAACATACATAGCTCGATTAGTTGTTTTGTTTAGGTGGGGACAATAAGCACAAGCAAATCAAAAGTATGGGGAACAACTAGAATCCAGCCACTATGAGTCATAAATTATCAAATCAGATGACCTAGAGATTAAGAGTCATCATCTTATACTAGTTTCACCACTTGTATTAACCGTTAGTCAACCAATTCTCTGTGTTACTTCTATACTAATTTTTGATATCATTAGTGTGAACATGTGCTCTTCAATCTCTAGCTTTGCGTATATAATTTTTAGATCATTAATCGGAGACATAAACTCATAGATATGTTATATTTGCTCAAGTAGAGAAAATATGGTCTCTTCAATTCCAGCCAATCTACTAAAGATTTGATTAGGTAAAACAATGCTGATCAATTATAGAGACCTATACTCGTTTTCCTATTGGTATTTTTGACAAATCAATAGTAGTTTTAGTCAACTAGATCGTGTGTTGTTAAGGCCTTCCCGTCGAGACCTTCACAATTATTGTTCTTCAAGGACTGCGGATCAAAATCCCATGCATTCTCACTTTCCTCAAATTGAAAATTTTGCATCTATCAAGCTACTCAACATCATACTTGTTATATTTGTAGTGTGCATAAAAGAATCTAATCACATATTTTAAACACTCAATCTATCCGACAACCTTGCTTTATTGCCAAATTGTTGCGACAATTTGGTTAGATTCAAGCAAAGCACGTCGAAGACATAGAATAAAATGAAATACTGAGAGATTAGAATTTAGTAGACTTTAAACTCTATTTGATAATTATGCCCATATATAAAATAATCAAATATAATTATAACAAAAAATATATATAAAAAAAAAGAAAACAAAGCTCTATTCTTTCTTTCTTTCTTTTTTTTTTTTACTTTGTTTAGTTTTTTAACGTATTCTTTTTAATTTCTTAAAATTTCTTATTATTTTTTAAGTATAAAATGGTCATATAAGAATATAAAAGCCTTTTTGTGTGTGTATAGATTAAACATAATAAAGACGTATGAGCGAGACAAATTATACATGAAAGGTATAAGGAGGGAAGGGTCAAAATGCAAATTATCTTTATTTTGAAATTCAATTATATATATATATATATATATTCAATAACACATAATCATTTGAACTGCTCTTTGTCATGGAAGTATGACATAAATTATCATCTTTGGCAAAAAGCAAGTTCTTACCTATTTTTAATACTACCTTTGAGATATAAAAAAGCATTTCTATATAGAAGTTCTATTTTTTTTATATAAATCTTTTTTTTTCTATATATTACATATTTAATATAAGATAAATGGTTTAAGACTCTACCCCACCTTTTACTCTTTCAACAAATATCGTCCATATGTCATCCATAATCCATCATAATCAACTTTATAGCAAGAAGGAACAAGTAAAACTCACAAAGGTACATGTTACTTAAATGCATATATATATTAAGAAGTTGTTGCCGCATCCATTGTCGACTTAAAATATCAAGGGAAAAGTAAACCTCCATTTAATGTAGGAATAGGGATGTAATTTGGTAGGTCATAATAGGGTATCCAACCCGATTGACTCAATAAAAATCCTATAAAGTTTAGGGTCAAGTTTTGGGATATGAAATAAAACCTAATAAGATTTAGGATTTGATTATTGGATTTAGAAAAAACTTGATAAGAAAAACCCAATCCAATTTTTTTTAATATATTAAAATTATAATTTATAATTAGTATAAATGTCCAAAATGTATAATTGATTTTATTATTTTTTGCATTGTATCTTTTCTTGCAATTTCTACAATTCGAATTCCCATTATTTGGCCTTTTGCAAATTGCAATTCTTGCCCGTAGGCCATGGCCCACCCACTCTTTTTATTATCAATTTCACAAACAAATAATAAACCATAGTCTAGACTAGAGTTCACATCTTGGGTCTACACTCCACGGTCCATAGTCGGTACTCGGGCCCTCAACAAGTCACACATTGACTCGCATTGTCACATGCACATCAAAGTTCAGACATTTAATATACAGTATAAATTAATTTTATTTTATATACTTTTTTTATTTAATCTCTTATGATTTCAGATAAATTGACATTATATAAATTAACAAAATAATATATGAAAATAAGTTAAAGAAAGGGGATAAAAACAAAAAAAAAAAATTACATTATTCGGGTCGAGTTGCGGGTTGGGTTTGGGTTCTCCTTTGCATTTCTATATAGGGTTTAGGTTTGAGGACAAATATCACCATTGGGATAGGGCGGGTTTTGGGGGTTTCTCCTTTCCACCGGATCGGATTTGGGTTTCATTGACCCGTCTCAAACCTGCCCGGTTGCATCCCCACGTAGGAACAACTAACAGATTCTTTTGTATACATATCTTTCTGAATTAATTAATTCATTCAAAGGAGGAGGCTTGCAATTACTCGTCATACAAGTCATTGGTAGCACGAGTTAAGGGCTGACAGTGACTGGGCGTTGAGGAACCGAACCCGGAGCACCGAACCAGTGTATGCGGTGCCTGCGGGGACGATTACGACAGTGGAGATGATGGTCCAAGCTGGCAGACCAACTTGGCTTAGGCAGCTAAAACTATAATAACATCCATTTCTTTCCATGAAATAATGATGAATCTGATGCTGATTCCTATTCAAAACATCATTTGCCGAGTCAAAAGTCAAAAACAAGGAGTTCTGTGCAGGCAAGTTGGACAAGCTCCAAATAGTGAAAAAGAAACGTCGCCTGAGAGATTCGAACTCTCGCGGGGAAACCCCATGTACTTAGCAGGCACACGCCTTAACCACTCGGCCAAAGCGACCACGTTACTTTTGAGTCATTAATTTTTTATATAAATTAATAGTAACACGTGTAATTTGAAAAACACAATCACCTTTTTTTTTTTTTTTAATTATCTACAATTTCTTTTCCTTTTTATTTTCGACTGAGTTTTGACAGAGTGAAGGGAAGAGATCAAGATGTTTAATCGGAATCGAGTATAGTCAAACCAGTTTTATATACTATATTATAATTATTTATCACATAAAAATACATTCAAAAGTAAAAAAAAAAACTTTAATTTAATTATATGATAAAATAAACTTTTAGGTCACATGCTGAAACATATTCCATTTCACAACAATAAAAACTATAGGCTATATCTGCCATTTAATGTCACTTGTATCAATAACATTATAATACATGATAAAAAGAGCATGAAAACTTATCCTTCCCTGCTAATAATATCTCTATAATAGAGGTTGGTATTGCAAAAACTATAAGAAAATGATAACAAATGTTGGGGTTCTCTTATTATACAAGAGAGAAAACAAAAAAAATGGTTTTATCTTTTCATATATTAAATTTTACTTGTAATATTCAACTATAAATAGATGAAAAGTTTCTACCTTTAGAATTTTAGCAAATGTGAACGGAAATAATCATCAAGACAAATAATCATCGCAAACGTTAACATCCTTTGAGTCATAATATCCATTATTCTAAAACACAGTGGTTGTTGTCTCATATGAAATTGGCAATTCCGTAAGTGTGGGAGTAGGCCATGACCCGGTTCTTGGAATCATTAGTGCGGCTTCTACTTGCAACGATCGTTTCAGGATCTTTGGAACCATTAACCTACCAGCCGCCTTGGTAAGGAATGGATGGAATTCAAACCGAACCAGCTGCGCTTTTATGCTGCTTTCCATCTAGAGACTAGAATTGTTCCCTGCAGTTTTATTCTTTTCTTTTTCGATCGAGTTGTTCCCTGAAGGAATACTACAAGGTTAAGTGTACTAATTATAGCTGGAAATGTTCAGAAAAAGAGCTAATGCAGAAAGTGATAATTATGTATTACATTTGTTAATTATTTCTTTCAGTAATTATAATAGAGAAAGAGATTCAAATATAATATATTTATTAAAATACTAATCTTTATACTACTAAACTATAAAAACTTGATACAGATGAAATGGAAAATCATTCAGAAGAGCATACAAATAATAGTTTTGTTTATTACCTTTTTTGGAGAAGGGATTATAATAAAAATTATTGATCTCGTATTCAATTAGAGAGCTGTAAATCGGGAACATATTTCCAATGTATTTTAATGACAACTTTCCATATATATATATAACGACGACTATCCGAGCCTGACTTTATATGATTTAAAGTATTTCAATGGGGATTTATATTAATAATTATTAAGGACTATCCTAATTCAATTGGGTCGGTGCACAATCAAATATAGAAACCAAATTAGTAATTCACAGGGATGGCAATTTGTATCAATTCTTTATATAATTGTGTTTATATATGAATAGATTTATATTTTGAAAACTTCAATCCATAACCTAACTGATTTATTAATCATAGTTGAAAACTTGATCTTGTAGTTTAACCTATTTAATAAACGTATTTCATGTACAAATTAAACTCGTTTATTGATCAAAAAGTTGTAAATAAGTTTATAAAATAATTATAAATACATAAAAGGGGATAATCATAAAATTAATATTTACAAATAATAATGACATAATCTTATTTAACACTTAAACATAAAATTATAACCTAACAAGAGTTTAATAAATTAAAGTTTGATCAAATATAATAAATGTAAACATTCATTGGCTACATAACTTCATAATATGAAGTTGAATTGTGATTCAACGGGATATTACTATTTATGGTATACCAACACCTAAAGAATAGAACTTTCCACTACATTTAAGCTTAAAACAACTTCCAATCATACTAAGTTTTCTATTTCTCAAACTAAAGTCAAGTGAATATATTACAGAAAACAAGCACTAGCATATTGGATTTCTTCAAAAAGCGCTGATTCAATTTGAACATTATACCATCAGTTTTGAAACCAAACTTTGATTTGCTCAAGCAATGTTGGAGAGAATCAAGCATTCTCTACCAATTTTTTAGCAATGTATAGAACTCAATTTCAGACACTCGTGATACAACCTTTTCAAGAGCTTTAACTTGCTTCCATGTGTGTTGTACATATTTCCCATTGTCCAAAGCCATCTTGCTAGTATCTTATAGATCGAATTCACCACCATCATCACTTCATAATTTAACCAAGCACTTGAAAATCAAAACATATCTTATCATCTTCATTCCATATATCAAAAAATTCATGAAAAGAACAAGATCTTTGACTAATCAATGAACATTTTTATCATATGAAAAAAAAGAAAAAAAATTAGGTTAAAAACCTATGTAATGGTTAGGTCAAACTCAAGCCTTACGGGGGTTGGAAAATTGCTACGCACAAATGTAGGTCAAGATAAACACAAAAGAAAGTGCATGAGTTAAAAGTGAACTACTCTTTTCAATGCTATCCTTTTGGCTTCTTCCTTCTTCACTCTCAAACCAAAAACCCAAATAAAAAAGCTTGGAGCTTTTTTGGAAATTTTTATCAACACCATAGTTTTTCCCCCGTGTTAAGGTTTCTCTAGTATCACTCCTCATGTTCCAACTTCCAACCAACTTCTTTTCCCTACCTAAGTGCTTTTGATTTTTTGTCCATCCCTTACTTTGATTTTTGTTAGGCCATTGGCTACCAATCACTTAACAAGTTCAATTAGTTATTGATATTTGTACACACTTTTTTTATTACTTTTTAGTTATATATATATTTAGATCATTTAATTATATTATAAACCAATAAAAAGTTATCATGTGTCCCCATATAACATTGACATAAAGCAAAAAAAAACATAGGTGATACATTTGTCAAAAATCAAAACACAAGTTACTTGTTTGTAAAAGTACCAAAATACAAGTTGCTTTTTTATAATTTTCTCATATTATATTGTATGTGTGGGTACAAATAGCCTATGTATATAGATTATATATGTGTTATATATATGTATGTACGTGTTATATATATATATATATATATAGCCTATTTGGATTATCTATTTTTTCTTTGCATCTAATTTATGTTTGTTTAAAAACTACTGTTCAAATAAATTACCTAATTTATATCTAATTCACTTATATTTCAAAATAGGGTTTAAGATTTGGTTTTTCTAATAAGAGCACATATATAATTGTATTTTTTTTTTTTTTTTGAATCTCATCTTTTTCTTGCCAAATACTTATATTCAAATAGACATGAAATGAACACCAAATGGACAAAAATAAGATAAACCAAACAAGCTCATAATCTACATCAATGTTATCGTAACATATGTATTTAGACTATGTATACACACACACATATATTATATTTGATAGTTATATAGTCTATACTTATATATATATATATGTTATATACACTATTAGTTATTTTAGTATTAGACGAGTGTGTAGGTTGAGTCAAAAATCTGTATACGAGATTTGTCTTACTAAACAGGATCATAAACAATAAATATTATTGTGTTTAAACAGGTTAAATATGTTTAAATTTCATATACAAATCTGTTTATAATTATATTATATCATATTTGGATTCAAGGATCATGTTCCGAATTGCTAGCTCTAATTCACTCCAAGAGTTTAGAATCGACAACTGAGCATGAAAGCCAATTGAACCGAGCTCAGGCTTATTCTCGAAGATCGATTCAAACCGGATCAACAGTATAGCTGACCCCACGAGAGAGCATTTGAAATAGTACATATGATTAGGGTTCGAATTGAATCTGTGAGTTAAGGAAGAGCATCCCATAGATAAGTGTGAAATAGCCATCATATAGAGGAAATATCGGTAATGAGCAGAATTTATCTGAGTCAGTTTGATATTTGCTTGAATTTGATTAGATAATAATTAATTTTTAAATTTAATAATATTTAGTTTGATTAGTTTATGAATTTAATTAAATTTGAGTATTTAACTCTTTTTAAATGGATGAGGTTCATCGAATACCGGGAACTCAGGCTTAATGCTGTACCATCATTTCTAACCGACTCATTCGCAACCGTGTTGATTTCATTTCGTCTTACTGTCTTAAAAGAAAAACCAAACCCCAGCCATATCATATTGACTTAATAGGAATGCGTCTATTATTCCATTAAGTTGCAAAATTTTAGCAAGGAATGCTATTAATAGCCATTGATATAAATAGCAAAGATTAAAAGATGTAACAACTAAGCTTCCAGGTCATAGGACACCATGTCATACATTTTAAACCTCAATTTGATTCCTGAAAATCCTGCATAAGATCAGCTAATGCATTGTCGTCATGTCCAAATTTAAGCATTGGCCTCATCATTTCACCGTTCTGCATTGCTTTTCAACACCAAACACACGTAAGAAACGCCCTTCATACTGCAAAACAGCAGCTATATTCCTGGACATTACAGCATATGAATGCAATGGATGAATATAAAGGCTAATGCAAACCGCCTCAACAGTTTCTCAATTCTTTTAGGAAGAAAAAGAAAAGAAGAACAACCAACCCCATTTCCCTAAAGAAAGTTCTCTGTCCTGTACCTTTTGATCTCGGATTCGGCACCATTTTGTATCGATCTTCATTTGATTCTATAGCGGTTGTGTATTCATATTCCCATCATTAATGACTGTAAGCTTCCGATCGATCGGCGTTGGGAAGTAATGGAGGTTGAACGCGTGATACAGTTGTTGTTACTATCGTCAAGAAAGCAAAAGAATCGAGTGATCCTTGTGGGTGGAAATCACACTTCTGCCAGATTTTGCAGTCGCTAAAAATTCGATCGAATTCGCCCTACCATAGCCCTTTTTCCTTACTTTAGCCTTATTATTTTGTTTAGCTTTCTAGCATTCTTTATGTCCTTTAATCTTACATTTTTCCTGCTCCTTTGCACCTTTACCTATAAGATACCACCTGATCTTTGTTCCCATCTGAGTTTTTCCTGACGCTTTTTCGCCGCCTATTACCCGGGGAGATTTAAGCTGTCATCTGCTGTGCTTAAGTCCATCTGACAGACAAAAAATGGAAATGGAAATGGCTCGAAGTTTTCTACCGCAAAAGCGCTTCAAGAATTTAAGGCACTTCAGTCCTAGGGGGATTGTTTTAGACTATGATGGTACTAAGGGTATGATCATTAAGTTCCCCCGTTGTAGGATAGTGACTATCCTTGCGCGTGCTGCTTTTTTGGCTTTGATAATTGTTTTATTTCCCCGGTTGGAATGGATTTTCGAAAGATCCACTCATTCGCAAGGAGCCAATTCCATGGCTGATGCCGAATCTGATCCTCTCAACTTGGAGGTTTTACCAACGATTTTCCGTGATATGGCCAACGAAGGCCTCTTCAAAACAGGAAGTAAGTCTCTATTTTTGGGAAACGACGACACTGAAGCCATCTATGGCTGTCAATTTTCGAATGGAGAATTCAAGATGGATCACATCTCCATCGGTGATTTACAAAGACAGAATTCTACTCCTGGAGACACCTTCGATTTCGCGTTCACATACGACTTCTTCGACAGTTTTAGTTTCATCGACAGGACACTCAAGGAAGGAGGCATTGTTACGGTTCCATTAAGCAATAGACTGCCTGCTAAATTCGACGTACCTAACAGCTACAGGATTATCTACTTCAGGAGATTCAATGCCCCTATCCTGGCAATGAGAAAAAATGGGCAGCAAGGCGTCGGTTCTGCCACACAAAGACGGCTTTTTGGATTTGACTCAGCAGAGAAGAATGCTGCATTGCAACACCTAGAAGATGTCCTCCTAGAACCACCAAGAGCATCTTCAGGAAGATCCAGAACATACCAAAAGAGGACTAAATATCTCCCCGATTTGTTAGGAGACTCCCTGGAAAGCTACCCACGCCGCGTTTTCATCGATGTGGGATTGCCAGAGAAAGATGGTGGCAGTGGCACGGCCTGGTTTACCAAGAACTACCCAACCAGGAACTTACATTTCGACATGTACAAGATCGAGACCGTGACGGAGGACTCTTCCGGCAAGGAAGTGGCAGTAGAAATCGGGTTGTCGGATTGGCTGAAGAAGAACGTAAAGGAGTTAGAGTATGTGGTGATGAAAGCGGAGGCCGAGGCGGTGGAAGAAATGGTGATGAGCAAAGCAATAAGACTGGTGGATGAGCTGTTTTTGGAGTGCAAGCCAAAAGGACTTGGAAGCACGAACAGTCGGAGCAGGAGGGCATATTGGGAGTGCTTAGCATTGTATGGAAGGCTAAGGGACGAGGGTGTCGCTGTGCATCAATGGTGGGGTTGATTTGATCGATATATTTTCTAAGCATAAATATTTGGTTCATGTTTCTACTTTTATATATATATGTTTGTGTAATATCATTGTTCAATTATGTCTTTGTGATTGTACTCCTTATATAAGTTTGTGATGTAATTCGATCGTTTTGGTTGATTGTTATCTCGGCCAATGTAAGTCGGAGTTGTGATAAAAATTCTTTTTTTTAGCTCGACTCTTATAAATTAGTTATTTGTTTTCTATCTTATGTTCATATGGTGATTCTATTCGTTAGCTTTTCTTTGGAAAAACTTGAATTTCTCTTCTAAAGCTTTTGTCTCGTGTTTAATTAAGTTTGAAAATTTTGGAATATATAGATTAAGATATGACCCACCTTTATTAATTATAAACTCCAATAATATGAAACCAAAAATGATAATATATCACTATAAATTAGTAAAACAAATATGTAATTCCTCTTTATTTACTAATTAAGGACAATATCCACATCTTCAATCATAATATATCATATGTAATTTTTTCTATTTTTTTTTTTTTTTTACATTCGATCCTTTTTAATGGTACAATGACTATTTTGAAAGTAACTCATTTATATTAAATGAATTTAAACCAAAAAAAAAAAATCTTGTCCAGAGGTTTTACTCGATATAAGATAATAAATTAAAAGTATGGCAAGTTTGGCAACTCTAGGCATTATCTTGGGCGCAATGCAACATTTAACAAATTAAGAAGCAACTTTTACTTTCTTTTTCATAGGAAAGGACAACTAAATCTTCACTATTTCCCATAATATGCAAGAACATCAAAAGCCGCCTTCTTTGCTTATTAATGGCAGTACCCGTCTTTCTTGAGCACAACCACACATAGATTGAGGAAAAACAGAAAAAGAGTCTATATTACTGTTACAATGCTCACGAGCAATTTAGTTGCATAGCTCACGAGCAATGCCCAATTTTGAATTGGCAACATCATACAGGATCCTTAGGTTCTGCTGCTGCAAATTGGCAATCACATTCAACACCGAGTTCACGTTGTTGGGTGAAGCAGCCATAGACAAGCAAGCAAGTGAACCCGAGCTACTATGTATCAGGCTGTTCTCTAATGGCAATTTCAAATCCATCCCCGTGAAATGGAATGTAATAGTTGGAGACACTGATTGATGGTCGGCTGTAAAGCATGTGTCGAATGCGCCAAGGCTCGTAAATGTGCCCCCTACTTGCTTCCTAAATTCGTCTCGGATTGCATAGTAAACCGGCGGGACGAATCGGGTTATAACCGTGCCCGAATCCATGATTGTGCCAGCACCCGTGTTGAGATCGAAGCACAGGTGTTTCGGGTCCACGGTTACTAAAACCCGGCCCACACTTATGCCCGTTAGGTTGACGTAATAGAGAGATGGCCTGTGGGGATTTTTAAGCAATGGGGTGGTTCTGATATGCCTCGGTTGGCCCGCAGGCCCGAGTTTGAGTGACCCGGAAAAGTAATAGGACCTGAAACTGGGTAGGCAGTAGGAGAAGACGCTTGAGTAGCGTGATGCGGTTTGGGATACTAACGACAAAGAGCCCCGGCCCAAGCCCAACAATCCTTGGGGCGGGATGGAACCGCCCGAGACCGCATTGATGCACCCAAATGCATAATTTGGGACGACATCATTGCCTAGAGTGATCGAGTCCCTTGCTAGTGTGGCTGCAAAGGATGAGTCTCCACCGTAGGATTGGTTAAATGAGCACACCGCAGCCCCGGTTGCGGGGCACTGGAGCCCACGGACTTGGGTGCATTCGGGCATGGAGCAATCTAGTGCTCCGTAGGTAGAGGAGGTGTTGGGCGAGAAAGTTTTGGAGGAGCAGCCCACGCAGCCGGAGCAAGGGACCCAAGCTGCATCATAGCTATTGTCTAGGACCATGAACATGAGCTGGCCCGGGGTGCCTATTTTGACCCGAACCAAGTAGTTACCGATGTTTAGGATATGTTGGCCCGAGCCAATGGGGGCACTTGTGGTCTTTTGGGCTCCTAGGCTTAATAAGAACTTGAGCCTTTGTGGGTCCTTTGAGGCCATGTTTAGGACAGTAGTAACCCAAGACTCTCGCCTGGGAGGGTTAAACGGTGAGCATTTGCCGTAAATATGGACGACGGAAAGCTCATCGGGGCGGTCATTTTGGGAAGGGCATGGATCGATTGCACTTGTACTTGAGACAAGAAGAGCAAAGAAAAGTAATGAAATGGATAAGTCCATGAGTGTGTGTAGTAGAGTAGGAGCTAGGAGAAGATTCTTGCAATTCTAGCATGAAAATGTGAGCTATATATATATATATTTCTGGAGAAGGCAATTTACTAAAATGACCATCTCATAAGCATCGTCCAGGTTGGACAGGTTTGGAACTTCGTTAGTTTTCAGAATTAAATATTGGGTCTTGACTTTGGTCCTTGAAGAAGGCATAATATTGGATGGAAGATGATGGACAGCATGGGACCAAGACTGATGAGGGTTGATTAGTGGCTTAAAGACAATGATTGCGGGCTTTGTAATCCGCACTAAATGCTAGCTGTTGATGCCTGTTTAAGGGCATCTTGCGAGAAATAGGGGCAAGCTAATTTTAAAAAAAAGGTTCCAGCAAATGTAATTCTATAATAAATTCGTAGGTAAAAAAAATGTGATTTTGCTTGATTACACCCAAAAAAAAAAAAAACTGTTTAAAATATATATATATATATATATAAACACAGATTAAATATGCAATTTAATTAGGCATATAGGTTTCTGCTTCTTCTTCTTTCTAATTTATACAAAAACTATCACTATCGCTAAAATCACAACTGCATTTTATACCTCGATTACAATATGAAAACAAAATCATATCTTCAAGCTATAATTTTATTATAGTATTTGATAAATTAGTTTTATTACTGGACTTTTTTATATATATATATATATATAAAGTTTACCCACAAGATAAACTCATCTAATTCTCGTATATTGCAATGCGGCTTCCATTAGATGGTGCTATAACCGCTATTAAATCGTCGCACCCGCATCACGAAAATGGCATAAAATCATATAAGTAAATTATAAGTGGAATTATTTAGATAAAAATTTGTTCTTTTCTTTTGAAAATTTCAAGCGATATGACACATATCTTTCCTTGACCACTTTAAAGCATCTTCACCTCATCCAATTTGCCACAGCTCTTGTTTATTATCTTATAATTTATTTGAAGAATGTGTTTTCCAAATCATATGAAACATAAAGAATCTCTTAAGCTTTAGTAATACAGATGATGATGCTTGGAGTGAAAAGTGTCAAATCCTTAAGCTGTTAAATGAGTGCATTTAAGTTTATGAAATATAATGCACAAGTGCTTCAAATTCTGATCATTCTACTGTAACTTATACTAAAAACTATAAATAAGTTTAAGCTCCATCATTCAAAAGGTTTTGTTTAGAAATTATTATTATTATTATTATTATTTAAATCCAATAACACAAGTAATGATAGTGTGACACTTGAATAAATAATGTAATCTTAAAAATTAAACCTTCGATATTTTTTTCCTTTTTTTTTTTTTTACATAGTTGAGAATTTTATTGGCAAAATTAGATTTCTTGAAAAAAATTCAAATCTAATCTAAATTTAGGTGAGTCAAAAGTCAAACTTTAACTCAAATTTAAGTTTTTTGTTATTTAGTTTGAGAAGTTAACGAGTTCAATCAACCTTAAATATTAAGGTTAAATATATATCTAATTTCAATGTATATATTATTTTAATAAAAAGAAATATATATATACAAAATAAAATAAAATAAAACTAAAATAAGTCTAATTTTTATATTTTTAACTCGTTCAAACTTGAATTAAACTCAAAATTTAAAATTTCAAGGCGAGATGAATATCATATAGTTTTAGTTTGGACACTTATTTAAGGTTTTAGCTAAACCCATTACATTAATTATGCGATCAAAATCGAATCATATGTCCATGTATATTACATTTTGTTCGCTTAGTTCAAGGAAAGCTACGAAATAGTACAAGAGACAAGATGTAAACAGCGGATATTCGGATAATTAAAGGGCAATAAGAGTATGGCCCAAGAGAAAAGACCAATTTGAAAAAAAAAAAAAAAAAAATTCGAGAAATGCAAGGAGTCACGTGAATTCTGTTGGAGAGCGTGCGGGTGACAGCACGAAGTTTGTCATTTGGTGGGCCGATACGGTCGGTCACGGGTGGAAAAGGAGGACTTTTTCTGATGGGCTGGGCCCGCTTCCTTTGTCTGCTTGATCGGATGCTCATGTGCGATGAGATGCACCGTAACAACCTGTGATTCTAAGATCGTATGTTTGATCCTTCCAACAGTCAACGAGTAGGACATGATTGTTCAGTCTTCGTAGATTGTTCTTGTTCTCGTGGTGGGGGGTTTAAGATTCTACAGGTTAAGGATGATCCTGTGAAGATTTTATAGTTCTCCGAGGCCATTAGTGTGACCTTTTCCTTGGGACAAAGTTCGTAGATCAATAACATTAAGAGGGAAGAGATTCCCTTGATGTATTAGATAGTATGGTTGTTCACATTATGAGTTCACTGGTATGGTATGATTAAATAAAGTTTTATGGTTTAATGACTTTTTTTTAGTTTAAATTTATTTAAATCATTTAAGTACCGATTTATGGTAAAATTATAAGTGAAATTGTTAAAATTGGTAGAATCTCAAGTTTATAACAAATTTTAATAATTTTAAATATTGTTGTGATTTGGGTCTATCAAGCTATTGAAAATTTTAAAAAAAAAATTGAGATTCATAACATAAATATTGTTAAAGATGAAGTTCGAATGAATGCTTAAAAATACTTGGAATTAGAATATATGGATACCATTAGTGATAATGCCAATAATGATGTTGATGATAACAATGATAATGACAACAATAAAGGAGATGGTAATAGGAGAGCCGGGGGTAATTTTAATAATGATAAGACAACAAATGATTAATGGTTTACTTTAATTTTGATTTATATCATAATGATTTTATACCATAATCTAATTTATATCGATATTAATATTTATATTTTGAATTAATACGTTAGCATAATCCTTTATGCTTATTCATAGTATAACTTATACCGTAACTAAAATTTATACCGATTTTTTTTATTTTAATTTTGTATTTCACGTTTTTTATAACTATTATAACATATTTATAGTTTTAAAATTAGTTTACATAGGTTATAAAAGCTTACATTTCTATATTCCAATTCTACAAATCTCTTTTAATTATATTATAATCACAAGTTTAACAACCTTATTAAATAGTTATAATTCTTTCATTTTTTATTTTATAAAATTAAACTTATTGCTCAACTAATGATTAGGGTAAGGATGGAGTTGACAATTATTACACAATCCATCAACCTAGACATGGCATGCTTAGGATTAACAAAACTCAATAACTTTAATAAACAAGTGAAATTTGTTTGCACCTATATATGATCTTATTTGGGTTCATGTTCAACATCTAAGCCAATTTACTAATTAGTTTGATTAAGAGGCCTCATATAACAGGTTACGGGACTTATGCAAGCCCGTTTAGAATCTGAGTTTATGATCCCTACCATTTAATTTTATGTTTTCCTAGTGTAATGCTATCCGATTCTCTAGTTTCCACAAACTTACCACTCTTTCCATCTCTCTGGTACATCACGTTGTTCATGCCTTCCAAAAGTCTAATTGATACCATTCTAGTGTGATTCATTTTAAAATGAAGTGCCTCATTTGAGACTTTCTATCAGTTTTTAGGACATATCACGAAGCATAAAAAATAATTTGAGTGTAAATAACACATATTTGAAAAGGATGCAAATTTTGATCATTTTCATTCTCTCGTCAATTTTTAAATTAATAGTTGAAATTTTTTAACTATCTTGTAACATATTCTTTTTCCTTATAATCTCAATTATTAATTATATGTAATAACATATAAAGGAGCAAAATTGATAAAAATTGAGAAAATGGGAATGGGAAGCATCCAAATCCATTTGTAGGACATGACAACGTTTTCCAAATATAGAAAGCATTGGTTTGAGTTCAATGTGATATTCACAATTGTTGTGGTATTAAATCCATGATAAAAAGTTTAGCTTATTAAGTGGAATTATTAACGGTTTATGATGATGCTGCTATTAAGTTTACGGAAGTTTGAAAACTAATATTCACTCTCTTCATTATATAATAATGCTTTGATAATAGTAGAGATTAGGTGGACGTGGTTGGGTAATGGTGGGAGAAGAAAGGAGAGAATATGAAAGAGGGAAAACTTTTATGGAAAAACTAATTTTCATTCTTTGTTTTATGACAATAGATTTCAATATTCACATGCCTCCACTTTTTCATTGAGGAAAAATTATTGGATATGTTATTTTTCTACCATTCCTACTATCACTAATCCATCATATTACATATCTACGGCCATAAGTCTAATTCTACAAACTTGGTGGATGTAAAGAGATTGTGGCAATCGATATATTGGGGGTTACATATTTAAATATTGCTTTTTAAAAAAAAATTGCCTAAATATTGTACTCTTAAAATATATTTCTAAAATAGGTTGCGAAAGCGCAGATCACGTATACGACTTTAGAGAAGTGCAAAAATTCCAAGCTGAAGGTGCAAACTCAGTCTACGCCTTCAGTATAATTTTTTTTTCTTAACCCTACGAATCTTTATTGTAAACCTATAAATCTTATAATACTGCAAATTTATAAACTTATTATAAAAGTATGTCTGCAAACCTATAAAATTATTGTAAAAGTATATTTGCAAATTTAAAAGTGATACAGTAAATTTACACAGTAATACATGGGAAAAAATTTGCACCGATACTTTCAAATATAAATACGAATCCTTAGTTCAGTTCATATATTCACATTTCACATTTCGATCTCTGAATTTCCTTTGTAAACTTCACCTTGTAAATTTTTGTTTTCATAATTTGTATTTTACGCAGGTTTTAATCTACTGAAATACATGTGTGGAAATTTCTTTATTAAGACCTTGGTATGTTTTCTTCTAAAAAAATTATTTTTATTGCTGTTATTATACTTTGAATAAATGCAAAAAAAAAAAAAAGATATGTAAATATGTATATTGCATAAATTTTATTAAAGTAGTAGTTATTGTTAATTAACTATTAATTAGTAAATAATTAATTATTAATATATGATTAATTAACATTAGTAAATGAATTATGTATATATGTTATTACAATATACTTTTGTAAACATAGCCATAAATTAAGTTATTATTAATTAACTGTTAATTAGCAATAATTAGTCGTTAAGATATCGTTAATTAATTACTAAGAAATTAATTAATGAAAAATTTTGTATTGGGTGGAAATGTAAAATATTTGTATGGTTTAGTAGAATTAGTCATAAAAGTAAGTAGTTAGTAATTGTCCATTAATTAAAGATGATTATTTGTTAATATGTCATTAATTAATTGTTGTAAAATTAATTAGTGAAAAATTTTGTATTTGTTGCAAAGTGAAAATATTTGTATGGTTTTATAAAATGAGTTATAAAATTAATTAGTTATTAATTATCAGTTAATCAAAGGGGATTAGTCGTTAATATATTGTTAATTAATTACTATGAAATTAATTAGTGAAAAATTTTGTATTGGGTAGAAATATAAAATATTTGTATGGTTTAATAGAATTAGTCATAAGAGTAAGTATTTAGTAATTATCCATTAATTAAAGGTGATTAGTTGTTAATATGTATTTAATTAATTGTTGTCAAAATAATTAATGAAAAATTTTGTATTTGTTACAAGGTGGGATTATTTATATACTTTTATAGACTGAGTTATAAAATTAATTAGTTATTAATTATCCGTTAATCAAATAAAATTAGTCGTTAATATATCATTACTTAATTGCTATAAAATTAATTAGTGAAAAATTTTATATTAGGTAAAGATATAAAATATTTGTATGGTTTAGTAAAATTAGTCATAAAATTAAGTAGTTAATAATTATCCGTTAATTAAAGATAATTAATTGTTAATATGTCGTTAGTTGTTGTAAAATTAATTAGTAAAAAATTTTGTATTTGTTGTAAAGTTGGATTATTTGTATGCTTTTGTAGACTAAGTTATAAAATTAATTACTGAAAAATTTTGTATTGGTTACAAATGTAAATTATTTGTACGGTTTTTCATAATAGATGGAGCCTGGACCTTTTGATCCTTCAGTCTTGACGCAGCAGGCCAGTCATCGATTACATGCAGTCTTGGACGAAGAGGTAACGGACATTTTACTTATCAATTAGTTTATGTTGCATTAGAGATAGGAAAACATTTGACATATTGTTGGTATAGAAGCAAGCAACCCTTGCTTTGCGACGAGTGTACGATCTCATTCGACGTGCGAATGGAGCTATACTTGCAACTCGTTGGATTCGAAGGTGTTAGTCGACTGCCATATACACCCCTTGATTGGCACATAATTACAGCACTGGTGAAAATATGGTGTCTAGAGATGCATACATTCCACATGCTGACAGAAGAGTTTACCATCACGCTACAAGATGTGGAGATCCAGTTGGGACTCCCCGTTGATGAGCAGGCAGTTATAGGGAGTAGCTGCCTAGATTGGAGAGCAATATGCGAAGAACTACTGGGGGGAGACTTGGGTCCAGCGGTAGAGGCGAGCACATTAGTATGATATGGCTCCATGATATATTCTAGCTAATCCTACCGAACGCCGATGTTGAGCAAATACATTGAGCTACTCATGCATATATTCTGCAGCTGTTAAGGAGATTTATCTTTGCTGATAAATCGAGCTCCCTCGTGCACGCAATGTGATTACCATTGCTGCAACATTTCGACATTGCTGGGATGTATAGCTAGGGGGCTACATGTTTGGCATGGTTATATCGCCAACTATGTGTCGTGTCCTCACCGTCGGCACATGAGACTGGAGGGGTGTCCATATTGCTACAGGTGTGGGCCTATGACAGATTTCCCTACATTGCACTCATTAGTTGACACAGACTATCTATACCGGCCGGATGTCCACTGGTGGCACGGTGGAACACGTGGAGGGACATGCAGTTTCACCCCACCCACGTAGTCGGTGCATATTGGTATGTATTAGACAGGTAGAATATGTCGCAAGTACCTCAGTAATTATATTTCTTTCTTTACAATTAATCATATTTATCATTTAAAATTCTATTTTCAGGTTGAATGGGGGTCGTACGACGCAAATTTGATTAATATATTGTCATATTTTTGCAAAGCTAGCATGCTTGTTTGGATAGCTCAGGTGCTACTCATTTGTTTCCACATTGTTGAATGGTGTTTCCTAGATCGAGTGGCTAGGTAGTTCGGCGGGTTCCAATATATCCCGCAACCAAAGCTACATGAAATCGACCTGCGTGGCCGGATTGATGTCGACTATACCGTCTTGCATGAAGTGTATTTAAACATGTGGGAATAGCGGGTCAGTTGAGCCATTCCTATAGAGGGCCCTCACGGTGTGCATGATAGCTACCTACAATGGTATGGGTTGATAAGTAGGAGATACATTAGCCGCACAGGGACAGTTCTTGGCTTTCTAGTAAGAACAATTTACATACACTCTAGCTAATGTCCAAATAATTACATGATCATATTAACCTTAATTTACATTTTCGTCATACTTGTAGGGTGACAACTTATGATAGATTTGCCTGTCACCGAATATAGACCACAATGAGCTAGAGCAAAATCCCACGCAGGACGAACATATGCATGTTGATCCCGATGTAGTGCATCTTAGCTCAGGGCCTACGTTCAGCCAATATGAGACGTCGCATCGGCATTCTATTAGTGGTCCTGTACCAACACCTCCAGCTCCACGAAGGCAACGCCTTGGGAAGTAACCTATGGAGTAGGGTGAATCATTGAATCAACCACATCAGTGGAGTCCCGTGCAGCTGCGTGCGTTCGACAGTTCTCCCCACCAGTATGCTACCCAAGAGTCTGAATCTCCTCCAAATCTGCATGCAAGGCCGTCTAACGCCTTCGCTCTGGTAGCTAGGCATTTCACTAGGGGTAGGAGATAGGTTTTTAATTATTTGCATATGTATATGGTCTATTGCAATGATGAAATTTATGTATTATTACAATTTGTAATAAATCAATACACATTTTGTGCACCGATAATGTGTACATGTACGATTTTACATCTTCGAATATTTTATAAAATTTAACAAATGTCTAAACAAATTGACATTCAAAATAACTTCACAATGAATGACAAAATTGCATGTATATATATAGAATATGAAGCATCCCCCTTCTGCCATGTCTTTAAACAAACTAGATGAAGTAGTTAAGGATTCACATAAGCCGCAAAACAGAAAAAGTTAATGTTAGCATCACAAATGCAATGTCGAACGTAATGAAATATGTAGTTGTATTCATTAGTTACCATTATCGCATCAATGTGGACATGTTCTTCTATCATGCCCCCCCCCCCCCCCCCCCCCCCCCAACAAATTCCATATGCAATTTGATATAGACACTCCTTAATGTTCATTTTCATGTAGTATCTTTTCTACCTCGACTTTCCCTTCTTCATTACGAGGTCTCCCCTTAGGCAGAGTCTCAAGAAGTGCACTGGCACCTAATCCAACTCGTCCCCTATAGGCATGAAGTGCATCATATATGTTTGGTCCTAATGTGTCCATCTATACCAATCGGGTATAGAATGCGTCATATAAAGCCTAAGCGAGACGACCACTGAATATGCGTACGAGCATAGAATTCTGTATATCTGCCATTTCTAGCAGCTGCATGTGTTGCAGGCAAAGTCAACAATGTGCATTTAACCCCCTTCCCTTAACTCGTTGGCGACGCAACAACTATCGGTAAGGACTTCAAAAAATCTATCGTACCTACTATAGTCGATGACCCTGTGGTTGCTAGCTCATGAACTCCATTGGTCGATCATTTTGGCTACATATTTGGTGAAAATTCTACCCTTCGCTATATTCTTCAATGCCTTCTTTCGCTTTTGCACGAAGTACTCGACATAGTTGTAGAATGTTTTTTTCACCAAAGCAGTCACAAGTAACCCCCCAGCCCCCTTCAATACTATAACTTTCAACAACATTGGAGGTCATATACCTAAATCGATAGCAACCGTCATAAGCTAGTGTCCACATATCCAACTGTACGTTGTCAAACCAATCTAATGCATCTGGTAAAATCATCATCACTTGCTTCATCACATAATTCAACTTGCGAGATTGTACTTGCAATCCGGCATATGTGACCAACTTCCTGCACTGGGTGTTTTTATCTGCCGAGTTGAATTTGCTCGCAACATGTCGAAGGCAAAACCGCCACACCGCAAATGGAGGCCGCCATCCATTCGCTTCTTCTCAAACTACTGATTTGATGCCTGCGTGTTTATCTTATATGAGGCAAATGGTTTCACGATCTTCACGGTCGCTGACGACATATTCCTTCAGTTTCCGTAAAAACCAGCCCCATGTCTCAGTTGTCTCCTAATCAATCAAAGCGAATGCCAGTGAAAGTATATGATTGTTGCTATCAATACCACAAGCAATTAGCAACTTGTGGGTATACTTCCCATATAGAAAGGTGGCATCGATGGTAACAACAAGTCTAAGGAATCTCCACACTGCGATGTATGACCCAAAGGCCTAGAATACCCACTTCAAAGTGGACACATCGGGGGTGTTCGATCTGCTCCACCCCTAATCTATTCGTGTTTTGAGATTCATATTTTCTATTACATTGAAAAGTTTTGGCAATTCATCATAAGACTTCTCACAGTTCCCGTATATGAGCTCAATGGCCCGTTTCTTTCCCTCTCAAACATGTCTCCTACTAATCTTGTAGCCAAATTCCTATTTAACAACAAAAGTCAGCTTGGCCACTTTCATATTAGGATTTTCCCTAAGAAGATTTACAAATCGGTTGGCAAGGAAATTACAATACGGTTGTGGGTGATCCTAACTAATTAGTGAGTTATTGCATGAGTGTTGACCCTCAAATCTCGTCACCACGAACATGCCCTCCAACTTCTTCTTTCAGGCCCGAAGCCTTTGTTTACAACCATCATCCCTTCTCATACAATTAATAGACTATAGTAGTGGGCTGGACTCTACAACAGTGAAGTTGCAATGGTTCTTTACATGGTAAGACTTCACTGCTTGAATGACATCTGCTTTCATCCTAAATCTCATGCCCCTATAAAAATAGTCACTACTGCTCGAACCACTGCAAATATCGATTTGCTCCTACTTGAAATAAATGTAACCACTATCGCCCCTATAATTATAATATGGAACATGATCTCTAACTGGCACGATAGGTGGTTCAGCCTGCTCTGCTCAATATATTGGCTGTCTCGAGTAAGTATGTATGGTTGGAGACTCTTCTTCTGCTACTTCATCTCCCTCATTCTCACCCTCCTCATTTTCCTTATCGAAACTCTCTCCGTTATCGCTGTTGTCCTGCTAAACACCCATTCCACCATCAGTTTCAAGTGCAGCCTCCGCTTCCACGTGAACCATGTACGAATCATGTGTCTTTAGTTGTTGTAACACTGGAGTAATTACTCTATCTATTTCATCTTTATCGTTCACTTCCATTGGGGTTGGAATTGAGGATTGAAATCTCGACGGCTCTAGCTGCATTTCTGCAATGTCATGTAACAATGTGGCTAATTACTTGTATTGAATGTCTGCCTTACCGAGCCCCCTCACTAATTGTTAGAAATTCTGATGAATAATTGTCTTATGCCATGATCTTCATATGATTCAGTCGTTTCAATAAAATTTTCAACATCTTTGTTGTTTCTTATTGCTATCAATGCATAACATGTACTGCCCCCATGGAACATAAGATGCCTGTGAATTATCTTAACCCGTACTTCGGTTGGATCAACTTTGATGCTACGGCATGCTCTATATAAAAATTCGTTATACCTGACTTTTTCTTCATTTTCAACTTCTTTACCGAATCTCTATCATACTGCGGCCCCTAGTTACCAGCCACAATATTTCCAAATGCATAGATCATCAACTTCACGTAATCAATTATTTTTTCCCTATCTATAATATATATAAATTATAAGTTTTTTAATAAATATGACAATTTCCAATAACAATATTCTAAAAATTTCAAGAAAAAATTTCATTTATATAGTATTTCAAATATCAAAATTTTTCTCCATTATTAACAAATGATTTATTTCTAAAAATTTGTCAGATGTTATTTTTTAATAACATTTTCGCTACTAAAAATTCTAACCATTTCCGTAAGATTTTATAATACTATCATTTCTCATTTTAATTTTAATTGTAATTTCAATTTTCTTCCATTATTTCCAAACAATTTTTTTTTCCAAATATCTGTTCGAAATTATTTTTCAATTATATTTTTCCACAAAATATTTCAAAAATTTTGTATAATACTACAACAATTATTCCACATTCTACATATTTCACATTCTTTACAGTAGTCAATCCCCATTCTAATACAAAAATTAATATTACATATTACGCATGCAACATCTATATAAATCATATTTAATAAATTATAATCTAACAATATCGAGTAATCTTTTTTATAAAATATACAATTGTACTAATATTTTCTAAAATCTTACATTAAATACAAACACAGATAAAAAAACTTCAATATAGATAAAAAGACTTCAACTTTTCTTAAAAAAAAATACCACAACTAAGATTGGCTGTTCAGAAACACTTAGATCTAAGTAAATCTTTCTTTCCTATGCAAAATCACTCCTCCTCCTTCCTACTCTTTCCTGCGTGCGAACGAGAGCAAAATGTGATCTGGGTTAGTGGGTATTTTGTGTGGGTTGTGTGTTTTTGTATGTTTCGTATTTATATTTTTTTAGTTTTCGTACTGTTATCACATGTTTATAAATCAATAGTAAGCATAAATTGAATAAAAAATTAGACGGTGAGAAGTGGTTAGGTAATTGTGGTTTGCGCTGTCAGCCTGGAATTTTTGCATATCTCTAAAGTTGCATACGTGATTCGCACTTTCGCAACCTATTTTAGGAATATGTTTTACAGATACAATATTTATGTAATTTAAAAAATATATATTTAAGTACGTAACTCAATATATTGGTATATTGATAGTTTTAAAATAAGCAATTTTATTTTATATGTTTGTTATTTTATTTTTCTTTTCATCATCATCCTTTGTGTGGGGTTGCGTTTTCCCTTTTATGGGATTTACAATAATCACCAATCTAGTGGGCTTTGTTCATTTATGAGAAATTATATTATCACTAAGGTGGGATAAAATGACTGTTGAAGAGATATATTAGTTTCTTTAATTGGGTTTTTATATCTAATTTTTTGTCTATTATATCAATTCATTCTATGATCTAACATTTTTTTGTTTAATAAAATTCATTTTTAGTGTGAAAAAAAAAGCACTAATTACATGCTAGTTTAAACAAATTGGAAATAGTATATTTGGATTTTTTATGACTTGATGGGAAGATGTTAAGCATCTGGATATCTACTGTAGCTCCAAAGTTTGTATCATTTAGCAATGGAGGTCAAATCGTTGACTAATATTGTAGTTCTTTGAAGCATGAAACTATGGGTGCTCTTATGCATATACGAAGGATTGCTTTAAAGAAAAAATATATAATTATCATCAATCTTTTCATATTGTTTCCTTTACATTTATATTAACGATATTTTTTTTCTATATAGAGTTTTTAATGGTCTATTTCAAAAAGAATGTGATATGGCACTGATAATGGTCTATGTTTTTTAAGAGATGAAATGAGAAAAAATAAGTAGAAATCAAAAGAAATGAAAGAAAAAGAGAAGAAGTATGATTTTCATTTTATGTTTGGATATATATGAAAAAATTGGAGGGAAATGGAGAGAAACTTTTCCATTTCCAATGTTTTATTTACATCACGAAAAGGAAATCAAAGGAAATAAATCACTAAATAGACTATATTATCCTTACTTTTATTTTGTAAGCTTTGGTAGTGAGGTTGTTTTTGTAAATTTGAAACCATTTCTATTCCTTTCCACCACTTTCTCTCCAACTTTAGAGAGAAACATAAATGCTTTAAAAGTAGAAAGCTTTTCACCTATTTCCACTAATTTTCTTATATTTCCATTTTCATTTTAAATTGCCAAATACAACTTTTCCACTCTTTTCCATTCATTTCTTTTATTTCCTTCCATTTCTACCCAACCAAGCAAAGTATAAGTGAATGTAATAATGTGATGTCACAACATAAATGGATATTTCACTTTATTATCCTCAATTTTACTTCAATTTATTTTAAGACTCATGTCCCACTAACATTTCTAACTTTTAATTTTTAGTCATGGGTTAATGTTGAAAGTGGTACCCAAACTTTCATAAATTTTACAATTAAGTACATGAACTTTTAAAAGGTCAATTTAATACCTAGACAAAGTTTTTGAGGTCACAAATTGTACCTACCATTACTTCGGTAACAATCGTTAGTCTATGTTGATGTCTCTACTAACCAACTCACTACACGTGTAATGTGTTATTATTTTAACATATCCTAAGTCTAGGTAGGTGCCTACGTGTAATTTAAGGGGAGAGAAAGAGAAAAAGAAAGGGAAAAAAAAAGGCGAGGCATAAAGTAAAGTGAAAAAAAAAAAAAAAAAGAAGAAGAAGAGGAACTTTACCCTTTACAGTACATAACAATGGAATCCTTAAACCCCACAAAATTGTGAAACCAAAATTTCTTCGAACCCTAACCCTAAAATTGTCCCCAAATCATGAAACTCTAAGGCAATCAAAAACCTTAACCTAGAAGATGGACCTTTACACTTTACAACCCATAACACCCAAATCCCTAACCCACACAAAAGTGTGAAACCCAAATTTCTTGAAACCCTAACACTTTTCAAATAGTAAATGGAGTGACTGGTGACCGATAAAGCCTAAGCCCAACAAAATCCCTAAGTGGAACCCACTCTTTGTTGAAGTGTCATCCTTGACAATGGGTCTCCACTTTTGACTGAAGGAAAGTATTATCCTATGTGAAGAAGTCGTATTCCTAGTATGTTAGGAGGGCTTTGTCTTAAAAGACAATAAATCGATAGAAAATCTCGAAAATTAGCATTTCCTTTGAACTCTAGTTATGATGTACAAGCTAGAGCAGAATGGGGTGAACTTTTCATCTCATCCACCTACCTCTATCATCTTCCTTACATCTAGGTCACTACATTGTTGTCACCACAAATGCAATTGAGTAATCTCACATCTGCCTACTGTTTCTTTTTCTCACATGTATTGAATTTTTACAATAGGGGGATGGGACTAGGTTTGGGGTTTTGGGAAAATGGGGGTTGCCGATGTGTGGTCAATGTTTTTTATGAGGTGGTTGGCTTTTTAGGTTTTTCTTTATTGGGATACTTTTGTGTGGCCTACAATTTTTTAATTTCTTGGCCTCCATCTTTTTTTCCCTTCTTTTCCAAGTCAACTGATGTTTTTTTTTTTTTCAATACATCTTGATCCACGCCATCACCCATGTAGATGCCTACCTATAATGATTTAATGCCATGTTGGTGTATTTAAACACATGTCAAGTTGTGGTTTGATAGGAAGGCCACGTAAGCTAATAGCCACTAACAGAGTGAAGCTAGGTATTATTTGTAATTTCGAAAACTTTATCAAGTATTAAATTGACCTTTTTAAAGTTAGGTGCTTAATTGAAAAATTTGCAAAAGTTTAAGTATTATTTTCAACATTAACCTTTTAGTTAACACTGTGAATATGGACTTAATGCTTTCACAAAAGAATGTTTTTGAATTTTGAATTACTTAAAAATATTAATATAATTTTACAATCACACATGGGATGTGTACTCCCCCAGCATATTTATATATATCATTTGAATGCAATGACTCTTATTTGGATTTTAGTTTTTATTGGTGCTGTTGGAAATCTGCACATATAGGATCATACACTTGGTCACCTGACGCCATCATGTTATCGCTTATCATAATCAATCAGAATTTTCTCCTTTATTTACCTTGTAAATAAAAAAATTTATATTTAATGGCACTAGTTCCTTAGCTTTCCTTCATACACCGAAAAAAAAAAAAAAGTGAGGGTGAAATGAAAATAATCAATTTCTAAATATTCATCTGTGTGAATACAGAATACAAAGTTCGCGTAAGCATCCTCTTTCACTGATCTTCAGAATCCATCCATACAGCATCAAGGCATAGGACGCATGCATTCCTATAATTTATACACATAATAATGTTGTCTTCAGTGTTGTAGGTTATGAACTTATTTGAAAAAAAAAAAAAACAACACCGACTTGGAGGAATACAAAGTGAAAAGGTAAGACATCTGAAGATTCATGACAACGGAGTACAGATCAAAGCTGTCAAAACTGTACATAATTTTTATGCCGGATAGGAATTCTCCCCCTCTGAAGTGTGCACATGTTTCCCCTAGGGTATGACAAATTAAGGAAATTTTCATTTAGCATGTGCATAGGCAGGCTTCGACAATGCCCTGCAAGTGTACGTTCCTTCACCAGCTATATAGCAAAGTTTTGAAACTCTACCAACTCTATAGCTTACACCGTATCCCTTGAATTATATTTCGAGGGATAAACTGCAGACACATCCTTTTATTTATTTATTTCTATAGGGCCTTCACTCTACCGAATAAAAAAAGAGGGGGATTGAATTGCAATTAAATATAAAATGAATAGATATGTAATAGTTATTATACATTATTTTGCATTTTTTTATCTTGTCCACTTTGTCTTGTAGTTGAAGATAATTAAATATCACACTAATCCAAAAAAAAAAAAAAAAAGTTCACGAGAATTTCAAGCTCAAATTAAAAAGAGAATATGTCAGATTGCTGAAATAGTTGAAGATTGTCAGATAGGGATAATTTGCTGAACAATTGAAGTTCAGAGCATCCTTACCTTTTCGTATTGTCGGCAGTTGATCCTCAGACGAATCAAACACTCGCAGGATCAAACCGGAGAATTTTACACGCAAGAGTTTACCTCTCGTAATTTCCATACTCCAAGGTGAGCTAACAATAGGCTTGGCAAAGCTACCAACCAGCCCCAATCTTGTCCATTGAGAATATAATATATACATGGATAATTTTATCTATACTGATAAAGTGGAAGCCCCCCAGATAGAATAACACATGAAATCACTAAATTAGGATATGTAGATGTCACATTTTGACTTTTGAAAGTTTTTAACTAAATTCAAAACTTAAGTTTTCAAAAGATGAAAAATTTTTAAGGTAGCATGTTTATTTCATGTGCCTTCGGCATCTTTAAAATCAAGTATTCAAAACCTCGCATGCACCTATAAGTGGTAGGGATTGAGTTATTGATGTCAAAAGGATTCAAAAAGAGAGGCTTCCAGTAATTTCAGACACCAATATGACAATTTATCCTTAGTAAACATAAAAAAGTAAATAATTAAATTGATTATAACAAAATATTTATAAACTAAAAAATAAAAAAAAATGGAAACTCCATCCTTTTTATGATTTAATGTATTTTTTATTTCAATCATTGATAAATAATCATATAAGAGGCACCTTGTTGAAGATCTGAGAATTAAATGCTCAATTTCAAATATTATGAAGGCAGACATATCACCACTAATAATCATTATTTTACAAGCTTCCGTTGAAACAGAGTCAAAGAGGTGAAAAAAAACAGAAAAAAAGATTCAAAGAAAACCCGTGTCCGGATGTTTTTGAGAAAAAAAAAATGTTATACTAAATACACGCTTTCCATGTGTAGACAAATAAATTAATACACAATGTTACAGAAAACCACCAAAGAGATGAACAAGCTTGTGCGGATGGGAGAAGATGAGAGACCGACATAGAACCCAAACGAGAGACAGCTTGAATAACAGTGAAAACACACTCCTGTTCCAAATACCAGCAGCTCCATGCTATCTTAGATGAATCCAAATCTACCATATTATTTATGAAAGATCTACAGCAAAACATCGTGAGGGTAGAGATAAGTTTCACTAAACAATTGGCAAAGATAAAGTGCTCGACTTCAGCCTATACCTTCCAGGTTAAAAGAAGATGTGGCAAATTTTTTATTCCAAAGCATTTCTATGAAACATATGGGCGGTTTCATGATCGTCTTTGTTTTCTTAAGGTATCATCGATTCATGGGATTCAATTAAAATTAAAAGAAGAGGCCAATAAGCCTATCATCTTGAACACATATGTAATAAATGACTGAATTGTAGATGTTTTCTTCACTGAAAGACCTGGATAAAGTTACCTGTAGCGCAAAGTCATCATGCAGAGTCAAGTATCAATTACTACGAACTAATCACATTTACAACAAAGCTAATCAAGCCACGAAGCCATAAATTCTGAGGCCGTGGATTGGAAAGGAAGCTATAACTCAGATTAAAGAAACGAGCCACTAATCAGTTTAAAAATTACACAAACCTTAGTATCGAAGAAACATACTATCTTGCTAAGGTGGAAACATGTGATAAAGGTTTTCTGTCTTTCCTGCATTATACCCCATACCAGTGAAGTGGTAAGCATTACATGCACAAGAGATTTTATGTGTGTAGGTCCTGTTTCCTTATGGGAAGTTTTTCCAAACGTAGTTTTTCAAGAAAAGACACTGTCTCATTCACAGACTTAAATACTTTGAGTAGAAAATTGTGGAAAACCATATGTTGAGAAGTTCAACGAAGGACTATACAAAGATGAGGTTTTCCTTGTTTTCCTAATACTGGAAAGCTAAAAGGAGTTCTATAAAATTTCCCCACATTAAAGATCTATTTTGATGGGAGTAAAGAATCTAATCCTCATTAATGTCCTACACTACATCATGCTACATTACTCTAGCCAATTACATTATACATATCAACATAAGAAAATTGTTTTGAGGGATAATATTTTCAGCATTTGTAGTATTAACAAGAAAGGATTTACATGCAAATAGTTGTTTTTTGGCACAAGAACAGAAGTTTACTTTAGAACATTTTCAGCCTCTCATTTTTTAATGTCAAATAGATTTATATTCCATATTTATTGATTGCAATTTATCACCTAGTCTTTTCTTATCTTGCTTTCTGGGTCACGATCATGCCAAAAGAGAAGGAAAATTACTTGATCATCATAGCTTTCATCAAATATTATTTCAGAATGCGTACTCTTTCTTTGAAAACTTTGGAGGAGTCATTTACAGATGACCATTCCCAGCATCTATCCCTACGCCAATTCTCCTTAACATTTAGTTTTTTGACGTACTTTCTTGCTCAAAAACTAAAATAGTTTTCTAATAATCCTGTTTGGATATGCCGTTGACAGCGCTGTTCCTACATTAACATATATACAAAATTTTTCTCATATAGACACCACTGCTAAGGCCAAGTCCAAAGTATTGAATGTGTGGCCAAATCAACTGAGGTAGGTCTATGGCTGCTAGTACTCGCTGCAAATTGACAAACTCATAGACATGCTAACAAATGGCAAGCAGAGGACAAAAAGGAAAAGCGTAAAAACACTTCATGTACGTACCCTGCAGCCCATCAGCAAATGCCTTTGCCCTTAACTATGATGACTGGGCTTTGAGAGTGGTTTGTACAGTAATTGCTAACACTTCCCAAGAACATCCTGTCAAGATAAAATGTGTACTGTGATCCTGAGCTTTAAAAGAAAGCATGACTGCCAATCATAGTGAAGAATCAAGTCATGATAAAGAGCAGCAATCAATTGAACAAAATAAATTAGAAACACCCAAGGACAAAATAGACTCTAACGTTCGCAGAAATTAATAAAACAATTAACTGAAATATAACACAAGCAACTTGAATTTTACAAAAGAAGAAGACAAGGAATTAGACAACTGGGATGCAACAGCTAAAAATCCCTTCAAGCAGAAAGATGGGATAAGACAACAATCCATAGCAGTGAAGCAAAAATAGATTTTCTAGACAGATAAAAAGCAAGGTGCCTAGTGGACTTGGAGGAAATTATTAAAACTGAGAACTCTAGTGCACCCTCACTTGAGTTGGATAGTTGGTAATGACCTTTCCATTGCTTTATGGTCGGATTTTTGGCTACCATAAGGTCCTTTGGACAGTCTCTACAGTGCAAGGGAAATAAGCTCATCTGGCATACCTTTAAATGCGAGACTTTGCTCCTGATCTAGGAGGGCAAATGAAAGTTACCAACTTCTCCCTTTTGGGAAGCTTTCGTCATTCCCTCAAATATCCAGCCAGCTCCCTTTAGGGAGGACAAGCTTGTTTGGAGACCTTCTTCTGATCCTTTCTCTATTAAGCATGCATATAATCTGCTTTGCACATCCGGCTCCACAGTGACCTGGTCAAAAGTAGTCTGGTACAATAAATCGCTCCCGGGGCGCAATTTCATCCTTTGGCTTGCAATCAACCGAAAGCTATATACTCTGGACAAGCTAAGATCCTGGGGTCAGACTACATCAACATCATGCTACCTTTGTTCCTCCAACCAAGGATCACATGACCATCTCTTCTTTCATTGGGCTATCTCACAGTCAGTGTGGTCTCACATCCTTGCTGATCTCAACTGCCCCGCTTCTTTCTCCTCATGGAATGGGGTGATCAATGGTCTCAAGTAATCTTCAAATAGCTCTTTGTTTAACAAATGGAGAGCGGCTTTCTCAGCTGTAGTTCACTGCATTTTAAAATATGCGTATATGCTAAATGGTTTCTAATTCTATTCTTGCTTGTACCCTCAGCATAGTATAGTGGTTTTGGCCTAATTTTGAGTTTTGTAAATTGTGGTTTTGGACCCACCTTCCCGCACTTTGTGGTTGTACCCCTTCTTTGGTTAAATAAATTTTTGAATTAAGCCAAAAAAAAAAAAAGCATGGTGCCCAGGTAATGATTCCTTCTAAAAGAGTTTTGTGACCTAAATCTTTACGATGGTATCTTAGGGAAGTTTCTTTTACAGGAAATGCTTCTGGAGAAATATTTAGATAGTGTCTGCATGGTGAAGTGTTGACATTGAAACACAAAAAACAAATAAATAAAACAGAGATGAATTTCATAAGGGAAAAACATTTTCTGTTAATTGTGAAGGGTATTTTAGAGCAATTTGTTTTTCCCCCCTGGTAATCATTTTGGTACAACCTTTGCCATTATCGATATGACTATCAACTTTAACCACCAATTTCCACTACCGCATCCAGCCACTTGTGACCACTAGGAGTAATAGGCAATGACAACCACCACAAATAACCAATACCATGATGCTCAATTAGTGGCAGATGCAGTTAGAGGGTTTAACTTGCATTGAGTATGGCAAATTTTCGTTAATTAGGACAACAAACCATTCCAAGAAAATCATTTTCCAAAATATAAACACTTCACATGAAACAAAAGCACATGCAAATGGAAAAGTTGGGAAACATATGTTAAGTTTAGCACTTAACCAAATTACCAAGCTGCTCTCATCAAGGCTGCCAAAAATGAGAAGACATAGAGATGCTAAAGTCAAGATGAAACAAGATTTATTTGATGTTAACACATATACGAAGATACAGCCACTTTATTACCTAGTGGAACTTAGAAAATGAAGTGCAGAACCAACCATATCAATCAGGAAGAAACCATTGCAGACTTCTGCAGACCAGAAACTAAGAACTAGAATTTCATGAATAAGAAAACCACCTCCAGCTATCTGAATTTTTTTTTTTTTTATGAACATTGATTGTCTGAATTCAATTTCCCTCAATACAATACTAAGCTATCCAGTATGAGCATGTAGATAAACACAAACACATATGACAGGCACCCATGGTGACAATAAATACCTAGTTCTTGACAAAGCAACTCTTGAAATGATCCCACACTCACAGTTATCATCAGTTGGTAACTACTTTAAGCTACAATCAAGATGGACAGATGCCTAAGATGTCATCCACAAAAGAACAAAACTTGAAAACAATAAAAAAGAATGGAGTAGAATAATATAAAGAATTAAAGCCCATTCAAACACTGATTTCACAGTCAATAGTTTATGATTTGCTTTTATCCATCACCGTTTCAACAACTCATATACACTAGCATACAGGTTAACATGAAGACATCAATGTGAGAATTATTGAGTCTGACCTTTTAATAGGACCAAAAGCTCGGCAGCCCATTACTAGTAGGTCAGCATGCAACTTCTCCACAGCTTCACAGATCTTCTCCTTTGGATCTCCAACTACTATTTCTGTTTTCACATTAATCTGTGAAGGAAAAGAAATCATATCACAAGCCTTCCCTATAATGTTTAACATCAGAACACAAGACAGAGGTGGTTAATGAGCAATGAAGACCTCCTTATATAGTTCAGTCTACACACCATTCATTTTAAATGGTATAACAACAGAGGAGTATCTACAACTATTACAATTTTTTTTTTCTTTTGGGGTTTTGTTCTGCTAATGATCCGTTCTTTTTATAATAGAGTTCAAACTCACTACAATGTTCCACGCCAATCTTTCAGCCAAAACAATAAATGGCATGAAGGTTGTTCTCCATTACTATGGCTCACATGCAAGTATATGCAACATTTGGTACAAGATCTAGCTCATCAATAACTAGCTTTTGTCACTATACATGTTGCCAAAAACACTCTCACAAACCGTTTCAGTAATTTCAAACATTGAAATGAAAAGGTCGCCAAAAAGATATCCCAAAAATAAAAAAAATAAAAAATAAAGGAGAAATTTTAGTGTGCAAACACTCCTAATAAAATGTAACTATTCGAAGAGTGATTCCCGTCCTGAATTTTCTTCACTAATATGAGAATTTAATCAGTTTAAGAATGAGCAAGGCATGAGATCATATCTTGGAGCTTATCCTACAAGAACAGAATCAAAAAATTTAGAATAGGATCGAGTCTAATTGAGCCTAAAACCTATTGATGCTTGTTTTAATGATACCCTTGAATTGTTATTAAATCTCATGTTGAAAAGTAAATTAATGCCAAAGTAAAGAAATCAAAATCACGAATCGCAATCTACACTATACTATAATTTACTTTAGGAAACTCAATCCAAATATATATATATATATATCACTGCAACAGTAGGTAAGTAGAACAAAGAGGGCTCACGTTCTTATCGGAGCAAATCTGGAGGGCGTGATCCAGTATGGCCTGAGTAATCCTCCTTTGGTGCGCCTCAATCGCGGCGGCAAAAGCAGGCACCTCCAGAGCACCTAAACAATCAGTCGATCAATCCAACGGTCACCATGAGATTCATCGGAATCACTACATAGGACTGACCATAAGAAATTAAAAAAAAAAGAAGAAGCATGGAGTTAAAATTTAGAGTAGTACTTAACTGGGCCCACCAAAAGGAATAGCGCCAGGATTAAGGCCGGCGACAATGTTGGGAGGGGATTGGACGTGGAGGACGATGAAAGAGCCAGGTGAATCGGTGGAATCGGGAGGAGGAGATCGGAGATTGAGATTGTCAAGGGCCCATTTGAGGGCGTCCATGCTCTCATCGCTTCCGTCGACGGCCACGATCACACAACCCAGGTTTCCCGTCATTTTTCCTTCTTTTTTTTTCTTTTTTTTGGGGAGGGGGGGTTGTGTGTGTGTGTGTGTTTGCGCGAGTGGCTTTCTCTCACTTTACTCGGACAGGAGTCTCACCCTTTTAAGCTTTCCAGTTGAGAGTACGGGCCTTGGAAACCTGCGAAATGGAACATTTTACAGTTACATTTAAAAGAAGAAGAGGTAGTAGTTACACTTAAAGACGGCAGACGTTTTTCTCTTCCTTGGCCTCATGTTCATTATTACATTCATGGCTTGGGCCGAAGAAGAAAACTTAACCACGTATCAAATCCAACTAAATTAAATTAAATTATAAATTAGGTTTTAATCATTTTTTTAGATTTAAAATAATTATAAACCAAATTATTTTTTATTATATTAAAAAAAATTATAAATCAAACCAAAGTATGAAAAATAAAAAAAAATGAAGATTTAGAAAATATATTACTAATAAAGCGAATGTTATATTATTTATTTAATTTCTCATCTCATTTAGTTTTTATCAAGTAACTTATTATATTTTATATAGTATTTTCACTTATTATTAATATAAAAATCATAATTATCTTAAGAAATATAATAAAAGCTCTTTAAATATATTAAAAATGATAAATTATATCAAAAAAATAATTATAAATTAAATCTTTTTTATCTAAAGTATAATTTTCCATAACTTATTAAATTGTCTATAGAAAAAAATTAATAGCACGTGTAAAACTAGTTCGAATCATGAATCAAATCAGATTTAACTATTTTTTTTAAGATTGAAAAAATTATGAACTAAACTCTATCATTAGGTTTAATTTAAGGGGAAAAAAAAAACAAATTGAACTGCACCCACCCCTATTCATAGTACCTCAATTCTTTTCAAGATAAACTAGTAGACGTGCACTCGCGTTGTATATGCAAACAAACAAATAAAATAAAACCAACAATACGTTGAATTTGAAAACTTAAATTAAAAAAAAAAGTAAGTCAAATTATGCGCACAATTAATGAATAGTAAAAGATCAAAGAAGAAATCATGCTTGAATGGAGTTAAAAAGGACAAAAAAGAAGGCATATAGGCATATATAATATATTATTGTGATTGTATATTTCTCTCTCTCTTTTTTCCATACTTTTTAATACCATTTAAACATGATTCCTTCTTTGATCTTTCATTATGTATTAATCGTGCATATAATTTGACTTAGCAATTTTTTTATGTTTTCAATTTCATCATATTACCCTTTTTTTTATACACACAATGCAAATACACTTCTACTAATGTTAGCAAAAAGAATAATCATAAGAAGTATTAAGCAAAGATGGGATACAGGTATAACTAGTTTCGAGTTCCTACGAGATTATAATTCTAAAACTAAGGTAGAATGTGAAGAATGTATGATGTCTTTAATTCTTAGAGAAAGAACATATGGCTCTCAATAATGCTTTGATCCATTAAATAATTCATCACTGCACCTTCAAACAACCACCATGCCTTAAGTAGTAACTTGCAAAAAATCATTTGCTATGGTTAAAATATGTTAAGGAGCCATATATCATTTCTTACACTATTAGATTTGTTTCTAATATACAAGATTCTCATAAGAGGCAAATATAAATTATACTTTGAATATCAGAAAATAAAAGTCATATATTCTTTGTGAAGTTGTTAAAGTCATTTCTGATATATAAGATCCCCGTAAGAAGCAAGTATAGAGTACATTTTAAATCTAAGAAGATAGATTAGATGCCTAAACAATTTCTTTCTTATAGGAGTTAGAAAGAAAAGAGGTAGTTTAGAAAGTCATGGATTTAAGAGACATACACAAAATTTTATTGCTAGCTCTCATTTTACCTACAACTTCTTTTTTCTTCCCCTATTATAGAAGAACTGATACAAAAGAGGATAGCTAATTTGCATACCTCTAACTAAGCCTTTATTAAGGCTAACAAGCACTAGATATAACTTTGCAACCTTTACAAGGCAACCAAGACTCTCAATATTACAAACTCATGATAACATTTTACAGATACATGACGACAAATTTTTCAAAGCTAAGACTAAACGTATCTTTAGACTAAAGTAAGCAAAATTCTTGCATGTGAGCCCCTTTATCAAAGTTGCTAGGGTTTTCTAACAAGATTCTTTACATTATTACATACTATGATCACATAAAGTTAGCATATCGATCTTTTCTACTAGGCTCGGGGGATGGATATAGATTATTGTCTAGTGAGTAACTTGAATCATCGTTTGGGTTCTAGCTGTATCCAACTACATACTCTTCAACATTAATATCTATCTTTTCTTTATACATTATTTGTTAATATTCTCTCAACGCCCGCCTGAATTATTGTTGGCTTTGTTTCTTCATAATCTTTGCTAAAATCCTAAGGTACCTTTGAATAAGACAGTCTAAACTATATTTCTTTTGGAATAGTGACATTAGCAATGCATGCCCTTCTTTGGACCTCTTTCTATTGTTCTTGATTGACCCTTATGTCACCTTCGTAACTATCAAGGATGACATGAGTTGTAACAAGATAGTATGTAAATTATTCCTACTTAACCCATTCTTGTCTTTATCGAACCAAGATTTTGACATCAAGAACTTTGGGATTATTAGCAAATGTATAATTAATCCTTTGTATGATAATATCCTCCCATAAAGATAGTGAATGGAACCATTGTAATAATTCAATTAAATGTGAAAGATGGTTTCCGTCAGGTTGATGTTTAATTCTCTAAACCTTCCTCACACTATAATACTTGATTGGTGAGTTTTAGAGATCCTATTTCCTAGAACTTATTTCATAATCTGAATTTAAATCTAATCTAGTTGTAGAGTCATCATCTGACTCTATATTGTGTTCGTCAAAATACTATTCTCTTTTTTATGGGTGACTTGGTGTGGTGGATCTTGAGCTTTCCTTTTCCTTGTTAGAATAGACTATGGCAATTTTAGGAGCCGTGTTCTTTTGATATTATTCAAGAAAATTCTTTATAGAATCAGTTTCTTCATATCATTTAACCATGAAGATATTTAACCTTTTGTTGGAGTCAAGCATATTTTCATTACTACTATCCCGAAGTCCCTCAATGTAGTATAGATTATTTTATGTCGAAGTTAGAGAGTTAGATATTTCCTTAAAGCTAGAGGTGGCTACTCCTTTCCCCCATTCTTTTCTTTGTTGCTTCCATCTCTCTTTATTTGATCTTTTAATTTGACAATATTTTTTCTAGGGGTTCTACGTCCTTCATCAAAAAAGGACATTAAGGTTTTTTTTTTTTATGCCTTTCAACCTAATCTCTATTCTAAGAGTAAATAGATCAAATCCAGACATTTGGCCTTTTTGCCTGGCCCTTAAGATCTTTATCTAAGCACCTAAAATTTTTATTTATGCTTTATTTTGTTTTATAAACTAAGATACTATAATACCAAGTGCTAGTATGGCCTTTTTTACCTCATTTAATGTCTTTTAGAGGATAGATATCATCTTAGGGTAGTCATCTACCTTCTTTTTTATGATAGATAACCTTTGCTGGACATTTTCAACATTAGAACCAATCTTTTTTAGCATCTTACATTGTGCTAAAGTACTGTTTATTTGCTAATTGGTGACCACTTCTACTGCACAACCCTTATTTTGGTTTCCTTGGGCATTCGTGTTGGTGGGATTTGTGATCTTTGGTAAGTGCCTGAATTGGTTCACCCAGAAATCCTCTAAAGGTGGGAACTCTCTTTCCTCATTTGGTTTCACTATAAAAATGCCTCTAATGCTTTTCTCTATAGGGTCTTTGTCATCTTTATAACATTATCGTGCGACCCTCTAGATGATGTTATCCAAATAGGGGTAATTTCACATTTAATACTTGAATTTTACTTGTTTTTATAAGTAATTACTTAAAGTTTCAAAGTATCAACTTACTATCTGAACTTTATCTTCTTCTTTTTTTCTTTTTTTTTTTTGCAATTAACTGCATGGACTTTATCTATTTTTACAAACAAATTACCTAAACTTACTAATTTTTGCAATTAACTACCCTATTCACATACTATAAATGACCATAAAAAAATTATATGTAATAAATTAACACTTTTAGACTTTAGGTAATTGATTGCAAAAATAGATAACTTTTAGGTATCAAATGTGATATTTACTTGAATATTCCTCAATCCCACTTCCTCCATAATTAGTAAAAACATCTAATTCACATAATATCTTTACTTTATGCTTTTATGCATGCCTTAAGGATGGGGATTCATCCTCCTTTCTTCTTTTCACTATAAATAAATCAAATAGTTAAATTGAAAGCTTTTGGAAACTAAACCAAAGCTAGTTCAAGAGCCCTTTTTTTTTTTCCTAGTGGAGCATTCCTTTCTAATTGGAATGGGTGATACATGAGCTTCTACTTGTTTGGGTTCTAGCTTAATATTGATTTTCTATAAATCTTTATAGATCTCATACATTGATTTCTTTGGTGTCTTAAGATTATCCCTCCTCTTTGAAGGAGAATGATCACCTTCTGAGGAGGAGCTAAAAGAATTTTCCTTCCATGGCTCTTCATATGAGACCATGTATTGCCATCTGTAAACACCCCATTTTTGCCCTAGGAGTCAATAATTTTCAATAATAATCAATTTTCAATTTTTCCTAATTTAGCATAAAATAATAAAAATGTTCAAAAAATAAAAATAAATAGGAAAACACTTCAATTTTGAAAAATGATTTCGGAAATAGCAATAATGAATAATAAACAATTTTTACAAATTTTTGAAATTTCAAAAAATACAAAAAAATAAAAAATCGCATTGCATATATGTAATTTGCGAAATAAATAAAATCGCGAAAGTGGGCTAGCCCAGCTGATCCGGACCATGGCTAAGTGCACGCGCGGGGGGGGGGGGGGGGGGGGTGGGGTCCTTGGTCAGACGTTCGAATCTCGGAGGAAGCAGTTTCCGCGTTTTGCAATTTTTCGACTTATCCAGGACACGTGGCAGCATCTGATTGACTTATCCAGGGCGCGTGATCGTCTCCTACCTCGAGCCCGAGATCGCCGGCAAAGAAAAAATTCGTATTTCAGCCGTTTTGATTCGATTTTTTTGCACAAATCCAACAGATTTTCAACAAAGATAAGATAAACATTATCTAATTAAAATCAAATCGCAACAAATCGTTGGATGGGCACGAATCGGAGTTGGTTTTTCAACCGAAAATCCGATCAGCTTCAATCGGAGGAAATCCGAGCTTATCCAACTCGATTTCAAGCGCCTATAAATAGAGGAGGAGATGAGGAAGCAAGAACAGAGATCAGAATTACGAGAGAGAGAGAGAAAAGAGTGTAGATAAGAGGAAACCCAAAATTGCGACCGCCGATCGGAGTTGCGCCACCGCAAGGAGACGTTCTGGGAGTAAACCGCCACCACCATCGGATTCAACACCCTCAAGAAGCTAGGACTTGACACTTCACCCGCCGCAAAGGACCGCCGGAACGCCGTGAACGAGCCAACTCCGCCGCCGTGTCCAACCAATCCGATCCGACCCGATTCGACCCGACTGACCCGACCCGCGCACCGACCCGGATCCAGGTAAGTCGGATTTTCCGGATTTTTTATTTTTATTTTATTTATTTATTCCGAATTAATTAATTAATTAATTAATTTTTATTTAGTTATTTAGTTATTTATTTATTTATGTGTTATTTTTAATAAATAGAAAAATGTAGAAATTAGATTTTTCTAGAATTTAATAATGTAGAAAAATAAAAAATAATAATAATAAATAGATAAATAGAAAATAAAAAAATAATAAATATAGAAAAATAATAAAAAATTAGGAAAAATAAATCATAAAATTTTAGATGTCAAATAGGATAGATAATAAACAAAAATTCCCAAAAAATCACAAAAATCAAAAAATTCCCAAAAATCACGAAAATCAATAAAAATTCCCAAAAACCACAAAAATCCCAAAAAATTCTCAGAAATCACAAAAATAACAAAAAAATCATAAAAAGTCATAAAAAATCATAAAAAGATAAATAAATAAGTTTTAGCACTTAGAGAAATCATTTTCATCAAATAAATCAAAATTGATGTTTTCCCTACAAAATCATTTTTCAAAAATGAAATCAAGCTTAGGCTTAGAGTTTTAGGAAAAATCCAAAAAATGGTAAGAACATAAATCGAAAGAAATTTCAAAATTAAAATTCACCAATGCACTAAAGATTTTCAGAAAAGCGAACTACGGCTTATTTGATCCTGAGTAGCAGGTACGTAGGCACCCATTCGGGTCAACCCATAAAATAAATGAAAAATCATTTTTCTTGAAATAAATTCAAAGGCATAACAAAAATTAACAGAAACACAATGAAACACATTTCTAAAGACGAACAATTTTAGGAGATTAGGTGGTAACCGTATAGGTTTTAATAGGTTAGCCTCCGGACTTAGAAACTCTGGTTTTCCCTTTTTCTCTTCTCACAAGAACGAGAAGAGTAAATAACGACGACTAGTAGTTCAAATTAAGACTAATCCGCTCCTTTAGTCTTAATTCACTTTTTCCCAACAACAGTTGGGTGGCGACTCCAAAAATCAAACGAAGTTCCTAATTCAAGTCGAGGATCTACATTAGATGAGCATAGGGTCTAATCTAGATCGGATTAGGAATGGAAATTCAAAAATTAGACTCGACAGGATGGCGACTCCACTGGGGATATCAATACCAGCAGGCTAGCCACCTGAATCTCTCCAAGCTGTTCTCTTTAAAAAAAAAAATGTGTGTTTCAATCATTACTTTGTTACTAACTTTGCAGGATTTAGTTAGATTTTAGTTTCTTTACTGTGGGGGTTTTGCATGCATACATATGTTTGTGTGAGTAAATGCAGTCGAACCCGGACCGTCCTAGAAACCTAAGACGGGGAGCCATTGTGTAGGTTTCGAGCGAAGTGAGTTGATTCACCGTTCGGGACCGATTAGGCTATCCCACCCTATGCTTCGATATGGCCTGAGATCCATTTCTTCGAGAATGCGGGAGGCCATAGAGCTCGGGAACCAGTTAGAACCAACCTACTTGCATACATAACATCGTACGAGGGGTTGACAATTGGATGACAATGTAATGGTTTGTTATTTTGTCCTTGGAGTTCAGGACCATTTCCCTGTAATGTTTTCATAGCTCTGTTTGTAACTAGGCTATTTCTTATTGTAAATAGATGGCTAGCAGCGCAGTCAACCGCCTCCTCCGCAAAGAAATTCGGGTGTACAAACCTTTGGACCCAAAATTGGTATTGGACCATTAGTTTACCTTGTACAACCCAGAGGAGCAGGCCTTTATCCAGCAAAAAAATCGGCCCCATACTCTCATTGACAAAGATAGAGGTGAGTTTGCCTTTGGTACGGACTATGCTCCACCTATGAGAAATAGAGCCCGCAACTTTCTTCATTGGGCCACGCGAGAGCCAGGGTTAAAGAATTAGAAGCCGTCATCAACGAGAAGCCTGAGTCTCCACAACAGAAGACCAAGAGAGCTAGGAAATAGATTATCATTGTAATCTTTTATTCTTTGAGTATCGAACTCCAAAAATTTTCAATATTAATAAAAGTAAAGTTTCAATATTACATCGTCAATCAATTGTCAACCTTTTTATTTTTAGCATCCGTGTGACACATGCATAGCATTTGCATACATCATACTAAAAAAGAAAAAATGCGCGCCAGGTATCAAAATAGCTCCCAAGCAACCGAACCTTCCCAGAAGCCCAATTTACACTCATTCAAGAACCAGAATGGCAAACAGTGGCAACAACAGTGACAATTGCAATAAGACCAGCGTTGACTACATTCCTACAGCCAGGGAAGAAGCACAAGCAAGAAGTGTCAAAGGCAGAATAAGGGAGAAGCTGACTGACACCCAGATGTGCATCCCACCTCTCCAACAATCTTTCTGAAAGGCAAACGTCATTCAAGAGCTTCGGATAAATGAAGAGGACGACAGCGAGGGGAAATCAACTCCCCGCACGTCTAACCAACATCCGGCTCTCAACAATTGGTTTTGTTATCTTATCAGTAGCGATAGGTTAGCTCAAGAGTAGAGAAAGATTATTAAACAAATTTTATTGAGACTCTTTATCAAGTTCAAATACAGTTTGTTTTTTTTCTTACATATATATATGCTTTCATTTTACTTAGATCTCCTACCATCGAACATCAGGGATATTTCGCACAGGTAGAAAGTAAAAACGCTGATATCGTTTCCAACGCTGCTGGGTCAGTTGTTGAAGGCGATATTTTAGACCACGAAATAATACAAGAAAATTGGCTAAAACATGAACAAAGCGAAATCTCGATCGACGAGCTTGTGGAGACAGTAAATCTAGGCAGCATGGAAAACCCTAAGAACCTCAAAATCGGGACCAGTTTGAGTGCCGAGCAAAAATGTGAGATAACCGAGCTATTAATCGAATATGCAGATGTGTTTGCCTGGTCATATGGTGACATGCCAGGGCTAGACCAGTCGATAGTAGTTCACAGGCTTCCCACAAGGGAAGATGTCAAACCTAAAAAACAAAAACTAAGAAGATTTAGGCCCGACATCTTGCTAAAAATCAAAGAAGAAGTCAAGAAACTACTGGAAGTAGGGTTCATCGAAGTATCCGACTACCCAGAATGGGTGGCAAATGTAGTCCTCGTTATAAAAAAGAACGGAAAAGTGCGCGTATGCGTGGACTTTCGGGACTTAAACCAAGCCACGCCAAAGGATAACTTCCCCCTACCTCATATTGATGTTCTAGTGGATAACACCGCGGGAAACCATCTCTTCTCATTCATGGACGGTTTCTCAGGATACAATCAAATAAAAATGGCCGGGGAAGACAAGACCAAGACAACCTTCATCACAACATGGGGAACTTTCTGTTACAAAGTCATGCCCTTCGGTCTGAAAAACGCCGGGGCAACGTATCAGAGAGCCATGGTCGCCATACAATTCACGACATGATGCATCGTGAGGTTGAGGTATATTTCGACGACATGATAGCCAAATCCAAAGAAGGAGAAAGCCATATAGGTATCCTGAGGAAATTGTTCAAACGACTGAGACAGTTCCAGCTTAAGTTAAACCCAGAAAAATGTACTTTTGGGGTCACAACGGGGAAATTGTTAGGGTTTGTCATAAGCCAGGAAGGCATTAAAATCGACCCTGACAAGGTAAAGTCCATATTAGAATTACCTTCCCCACGCTCCGTTAAAGAAGTAAGAAGTTTACTGGGAAGATTAAATTACATAGCTCGTTTTATCTCACAGCTCATTGACAAATGCCGGCCATTCTTCCGTCTGTTGAAGAAGAACACCACAATAGAATGGGACGACGAATGCGAAGAGGCATTCGAAACAATCAAAGACTATCTTACAAAACCTCCGATCTTGATAGTCCCGAAACAAGGAAAGCCCTTATTCTTATACCTCACTATACTCCCTGAATCCATGGGATGTGTGCTGGGGCAGAAAGATGACGAGGGAAGAGAGCGTTCCATATATTATCTGAGCAAGAAGTTCACAGATGGGGAACAGAGGTACTCGGAGGTGGAGAAGACGTGTTGTGCGTTAATTTGGGTTATGCACCGGCTAAGGCAGTATACCCTTTACTACCATATTGAGCTACTGACAAGACATGATCCATTGAAATACTTGGCAGAGAAACCAGCCTTGATAGGGAGAATCTCTAAGTGGCAAATGCTCCTATCCGAGTTCGACATCACATATGTAAATCAGAACTCGATGAAAGGGCAAGCCTTAGCCGACCAGTTGGCAGAACACCCTGTCGAGACAGATACCCAAGAAATACAAGTCCAATTTCCGGACGAGAACATATTAACAGTAGAAGATATGCCGGTAGAAAACTCTGGGAGAGAGCAGAATGGTGGGTGGAAACTGTTCTTCGACGGGGCTGCCAACGTATTCGGTTGTGGGGTTGGGGCAGTATTGATATCCCCAGACGGCACTCAATTCCCTGCAGCGACAAGACTTACATTTTCTTATACCAATAATATCGCGGAATATGAAGCATGTATTCTTGGCCTCAAGATGGCCTGCCAAATGGGAATCCGCGAATTAGAGGTGTACGGGGATTCGTCGCTCATCATATTACAAACAAGAGGGGAATACAAAACTAAAGACCCCAAACTGGTACCGTACCATCAACACTTGACAGAGCTGATTGAGGAGTTTAAGGCAATCACCTTCACGTACATCCCGAGAATTCAGAATCAGTTCGCAGATGCCCTAGCCACACTAGCATCCGTGATTCAAATAACAGGAGGAGCCGAAGTGCAACCGATGAAAATAGACATCGAAAGTCGGCCTGCTTATTGTTTGACAATTGAAAAGATACAAGATGATAAGCCCTGGTATTACGACATCAAGACCTTCCTCCAAGAAGGTAAATACCCTGAAATGGCTAGCAAGAATGACCAAAGAACGCTCAGAAGGTTGGCAAGTCATTTCTTATTAAGTGGGTCTATACTCTACAAGAGATCATATGATATCACCCTGTTGAGATGTGTGGACAAAAATGAAGCATGCGAACTCATGAAGGAAATACATGAAGGGGTATGTGGACCCCATATGAACGGCTACATGTTGGCCCGAAAAATCATGAGGTTAGGGTATTACTGGTTAACCGTAGAGTCGGATTGCATAAAGTATGTTAAGCACTGCCACCTGTGCCAAGTATACGCAAACCGGATCAATGCTCCACCCAACGAGCTACATTTGTTATCGGCGCCGTGGCCTTTCTCCATGTGGGGAATCGACATAATCGGCCCAATCACTCCAACGGCATCCAATGGCCACAAATTTATACTGGTAGCGATTGATTACTTCACCAAATGGGTAGAAGCGTCATCATATACCAATGTCACAAAAGGGGTAATAGTTCGCTTCTTAAAAAGGGACATAATAGCCCGGTATGGAGTTCTTAAGTCGATCATCACCGACAATGGTACCAATCTCAACAATAAATCGATGACAGGTTTATGTCAACAATTCCACATAAACCACAGAAATTCAACCCCCTACCGACCTCAAATGAACGAGGCAGTAGAAGCAGCTAACAAAAATATCAAGAAGATCATCGAGAAAATGACAACAACTTACAAAGATTGGCACGAAATGTTACCATTTGCTCTCATGGCTTATAGGACTTCAATAAGAACATCTACGGGAGCTACCCCTTACTCATTGGTATATGGTACAGAAGCAGTGCTACCAGTGGAAGTCGAGATACCATCATTCAGAATCTTGTCAGAAACTCAATTAACAGAATCGGATTGGGTAAAGAAAAGGCTTAATCTGCTGAATCTGATTGATGAAAGAAGACTTACCGCGCTATGTCATGGTCAGTGTTACCAACAGAGGATAGCCCGAGCATTCAACAAGAAGATGAGACCTCAGTACTTCAAAGAGGGCGATCTAGTGCTAAGAAAAGTTCTCCCGAACGCCCAAGACTCCAGAGGAAAATTCACTCCAAATTATGAAGGCCCGTATGTGGTAAAAAAGGTTCTGTCAGGTGGTGCTCTAATATTAACTCAGATGGATGGTCCAGAATTGAGAGACCCCGTCAACACAGATGCTGTAAAGATGTACTATCCTTAGGCAAGAGAATTGAAATTTTGCCAATGTTTATGAAAGCCAATATTCGATACAAAGTTCGTTGAGTCGAGTTTCTACTTTTCTACAAGCAAAGCTAATATCCCTGAATGGTCAACAATCCCAATCAATTCTTATCACAATAAATACACCTAAACACATTACCCACCACTTTGTCAATGAAAGATAAACACTAAAATGATAATGAATCTTAATGTAATTTGTGATATAATTTTGTCTACTCCTAAGCATTAAAAAACTGAGCGTATTATTAGGATAACATTACCGTCGAAAGAGCTTTGTGCATAAAGAAAAGAGGCACATCAAGATTTTCAATTCAGTGTCAAGATAAGAAGAAAAGAAGCAGGAGCAAACCAACACGAAGGTTCAGTTGTTTGGTTACTATCCGAGATAAACTGGCAAGCATATTAAAATAGGTAACTATCATCATATCATGAAAGGCATCACATCATCTAGCCTAGTAAGAAGCATGTTCAAAAGTACCAGAAGAGTCAACTCATAAGGAAGCACGTGTCTAGACATTTCCTTTAATAGGGTTAGTCAGCCCAATATGGGCACTTTCCCGAAAAAACCTGTTCTCAGGGTCAGCTCATAAGGGCACCTTTTGAGACAGTCCTATTTTAGGTTAGTCAGCTCTTGAGGCACTTTTCTAAAAAAAAAAAAAAATCCATCTAAGGGTTAGTCAGCCCAATATGGGCACTTTCCCGAAAAAAACCCGTTCTCAGGGTCAGCTCATAAGGGCACCTTTTGAGAAAGTTCTATTTTAGGTTAGTCAGCTCTTGGGGCACTTTCCTAAAAATCCATCTAAGGGTTAGTCAGCCCAATATGGGCACTTTCCCGAAAAAAGCCCGTTCTCAAGGTCAGCTCATAAGGGCACCTTTTGAGACAGTTCTATTTTAGGTTAGTCAGCTCTTGGGGCACTTTCCTAAAAGTCAACCCAAGGGATAGTCAGCCCAATATGGGCACTTTCCCGGAAAAAAAAAAAACCTGGTCTCAGGGTCAGCTCATAAGGGCACCTTTTGAGACAGTTCTATTTTAGGTTAGTAAGCTCTTGGGGTACTTTCCTAAAAATCAACCCAAGGGTTAGTCAGCCCAATGTGGGCACTTTCCCGAAAAAAAACCTGGTCTCATGGTCAGCTCATAAGGGCACCTTTTAAGACAGTTCTATCTAAGGTTAGTCAGCCCAAGATGGGCACTTTCCTAAGAATTTTATCAAAGGTTAGTTAGCCCAATATGGGCACTTTCCTAAAAAATCCGTTCTCAGGGTCAGCTCATAAGGGCACCTTTTGAGACAGTTCTATATAAGGTTAGTCAGCCCAATATGGGCACTTTCCCGAAAAAACCTGTTCTCAGGGTCAGCTCATAAGGGCACCTTTTGAGACAGTTCTATCTAAGGTTAGTCAGCCCAAGATGGGCACTTTCCTAAGAATTTTATCAAAGGTTAGTCAACCCAATATGGGCACTTTCCTAAAAAATCCGTTCTCAGGGTCAGCTCATAAGGGCACCTTTTGAGATAGTTCTATCTAAGGTTAGTCAGCCCAAGATGGGCACTTTCCTAAGAATTTTATCAAAGGTTAGTCAGCCCAATATGGGCACTTTCCTAAAAATCCGTTCTCAGGGTCAGCTCATAAGGGCACCTTTTGAGACACTACCACAGGTTAGTCAGCCCAAGATGGGCACTTTCCTAAAATCTATTTTAAGGTTAGTCAGCCCAATATGGGCACTTTCCTAGATTCTCCCTATCAGTCAGCTCTTGGGGCACTTTTCGGAAACATCCTTCCCAAACAGTTGCTAGTCTAACAAGACGCTTCTGTCGACAGGTAGTCAGCTCATAAGGGCGCTTCCTAAGTAGATTTTCTTTCCAAGGTTGCAAGTCTGATAAGACGCTTCCTATCATCATTTCTTATACATTCCTACTCAACGCTTGAGATGTGTCCTGTCGCCAATTAGTTAGCCCATAAAGCACTTTTTGAAGAGGGAACATTACCTTGAATTGTTAGGAACATCTTCAACCGTAGGATTATCAGCTCTTGGGGCATTTTCCTACTAAAACCTAATTCAAGAGGTCAAAAATGGCGTCTTTTGTTTATCTTTGTAGTTAAGTTTTTCAAACTTTACCACAAAGAGGGGCAGCTGTAAACACCCCATTTTTGCCCTAGGAGTCAATAATTTTCAATAATAATCAATTTTCAATTTTTCCTAATTTAGCATAAAATAATAAAAATGTTCAAAAAATAAAAATAAATAGGAAAACACTTCAATTTTGAAAAATGATTTCGAAAATAGCAATAATGAATAATAAACAATTTTTACAAATTTTTGAAATTTCAAAAAATACAAAAAAATAGAAAAATCGCATTGCATATATGTAATTTGCGAAATAAATAAAATCGCGAAAGTGGGCTAGCCCAGCTGATCCGGACCATGGCTAAGTGCGCGCGGGGGGGGGGGGGGGGGGGGGGGTCTTGGTCAGACGTTCGAATCTCGGAGGAAGCAGTTTCCGCGTTTTGCAATTTTTCGACTTATCCAGGACACGTGGCAGCATCTGATTGGCTGGAAGAAACGCACGCGCCGGGCGCGTGATCGTCTCCTACCTCGAGCCCGAGATCGCCGGCAAAGAAAAAATTTGTATTTCGGCCGTTTTGATTCGATTTTTTTGCACAAATCCAACAGATTTTCAACAAAGATAAGATAAACATTATCTAATTAAAATCAAATCCAACAAATCGTTGGATGGGCACAAATCGGAGTTGGTTTTTCAACCGAAAATCCGATCAGCTTCAATCGGAGGAAATCCGAGCTTATCCAGCTCGATTTCAAGCGCCTATAAATAGAGGAGGAGATGAGGAAGCAAGAACAGAGATCAGAATTACGAGAGAGAGAGAGAAAAGAGTGTAGATCAGAGGAAACCCAAAATTGCGACCGCCGATCGGAGTTGGGCCACCGTAAGGAGACGTTCTGGGAGTAAACTGCCACCACCATCGGATTCAACACCCTCAAGAAGCTAGGATTCGACACTTCACCCGCCGCAAAGGACCGTCGAAACGCCGTGAACGAGCCAACCCTGCCGCCGTGTCCGACCAATCCGATCCGACCCGATTCGACCCGACTGACCCGACCCGCGCACCGACTCGGATCCAGGTAAGTCGGATTTTTTGGATTTTTTATTTTTATTTTATTTATTTATTCTGAATTAATTAATTAATTTATTATTTGTTATTTAGTTATTTATTTATTTATTTATTTATGTGTTATTTTTAATAAATAGAAAAATGTAGAAATTAGATTTTTCTAGAATTTAATAATGTAGAAAAATAAAAAATAATAATAATAAATAGATAAATAGAAAAATAAAATAATAATAATAATAATAATAAATATAGAAAAATAATAAAAAATTAGGAAAAATAAATCATAAAATTTTAGATGTAAAATAGGATAGATAATAAACAAAAATTCCCAAAAAATCACAAAAATTCGCAAAAATCACGAAAATCAACAAAAATTCCCAAAATCCCCAAAAATTCTCAGAAATCACAAAAATAACAAAAAAATCATAAAAAGTCATAAAAAATCATAAAAAGATAAATAAATAAGTTTTAGCACTTAGAGAAATCATTTTCATCAAATAAATCAAAATTGATGTTTTCCCTACAAAATCATTTTTCAAAAATGAAATCAAGCTTAGGCTTAGAGTTTTAGGAAAAATCCCAAAAATGGTAAGAACATAAATCGAAAGAAATTTCAAAATTAAAATTCACCAATGCACTAAAGATTTTCAGAAAAGCGAACTACGACTTGTTTGATCCTGAGTAGTAGGTACGTAGGCACCCATTCGGGTCAACCCATAAAATAAATGAAAAATCCTTTTTCTTGAAATAAATTCAAAGACATAACAAAAATTAACAGAAACACAATGAAACACATTTCTAAAGACGAACAATTTTAGGAGATTAGATGGTAACCGTATAGGTTTTAATAGGTTAGCCTCCAGACTTAGAAACTCTGGTTTTCCCTTTTTCTCTTCTCACAAGAACGAGAAGAGTAAATAACGACGACTAGTAGTCCAAATTAAGACTAATCCGCTCCTTTAGTCTTAATTCACTTTTTCCCAACAACAGTTGGGTGGCGACTCCAAAAATCAAACGAAGTTCCTAATTCAAGTCGAGGATCTACATTAGATGAGCATAGGGTCTAATCTAGATTGATTAGGAATGGAAATTCAAAAATTAGACTCGACACCATCATCTACTATCTTTTCCAAGAGGTCCTATAGTAGGACCTCCTTAATATCTCCTCTAATAATTAGAGGACCATTTTCTTCACCCTCTCTTATCATTAGGACCTCCCCTAAGATGGTCATGTAGCATGTTTTTATTGATGAACAATCATCACACTTGCAATCATCATTAAAGTAACAATGCCCATTAAAATAGTCTTTAAAATAATATCTTGGTCTCCCTTCATAATCAAAGTTCTCAATGATTTGCTGAAGCATCTTATTGGGCTTAGATGATTTATAGCTTTCAATTGGTTACATCATGAACAAAGTAAGGAAAACTGATGAAGTTGTGTTTTCTTTCTCATGGCTCCTTTCAAATACGATGGCTACAATTTCATCGGCTTTTCTCGCAAAGGCTGGATCAAAAGATTGGACCGGAACAATACTTCATTGTCACCTCTCATAGCTTGTGACCTATGTTTCTGGTAAGAGCTTTATCAGCTTAGATCTTATAATTTTCTTTAGAACATGTATGCATGTGTAAGTGAAGAGTCAAAAAAGATGAGTGAAGCATCTTCTCCCTTTTTAAGCAAGGATAAATCTAAGGAATGGCTCTAGACTCTATATACAATCTAGTAGTGAAGGGTAGCTACTATTAAGTCAAGAGTATGAGGTGCTCATATGGTATGTACTTGTACCTATAAGGCATTGAGTAGCTTGGGGTCTTGCAGGGCAATATTATAGTTTGAAAACATCATAGCACATATTGTTCTTATGTTAAGTGTTGTTTCCATGATGCCAATACAAGCTTATTGATATTGCAAGTATCGAATATCCAATAGTGCCAATCTAGCAACTATTTTCTTTCATGGAAGGTTAAAGCTAATCTTACTATCCCAAAGTAGATGTGAGTGTATCTTTGAGATAATTGTAGTCTTGGCAATTCAAGTGGGATTTAGAGTACTACAAAATGTGCTTGTTGCGTGGCTAGGTTAAGACATTAATCAAAATGGGTTGATTAAATGTAATCTCAAACTTCTTTTGACTAGGGTAATTGAAGGATTTCCATATGGCTTTTGATGGTTTTGCAAGAGCAAAGTTAAGGATTTACTAAGGGGGGTGAGGTTTAATCTATTTTCTCTTCCTCACTTAGGTAAGAAATTTCATATAAATAGTCTATTTTGCTAGAGATGGATTCTCTAAATGGTGTGCTATGGCCAAAAGTTGCATTTATTTGTGGATTGATGGCTTAAGAGAGTGTATTGTTGGTGTTTAGATTACTAATTGTGTGTGTGTTTTCCATTGCTACTTTATACTTTCCCCTTCTCCTAAAGGAAAAAAAAAAAAAGAATTGTTTAGCTCTAATACCAAGTTAGGCTTGTTTCACTTATAAATAATGATTTGCCTTTTTTTCCCTTTAACTAGATTAGAAGTGTGTTATGCAAACTAATAGATGATATAGAGATTTTAGCAAATAAACACGATCTTTGTTTTTGGAGAAGAAAAAGTAAAACTGGCCCTTATCCATGCATACATGCTATTTATGTTCTCATCAATTCTTTGTTATTATAAAAAGCCTAATACATTTGCATATGTAAAAACGATTCATTAATACTAATATGTTACATATTTAGATGGCTAGTGAGCAAATGTTAATAATATTGAAATACGTAATAACAATAATAGGTATCTTTTGAAATACTAAGATTCATTACAAATAGAAGGCAAGCTTCTTATAATTAAAAAATTTATTGCTAAGTCTGTTTTAGCTAATATATTTTTCATCGTACTTACAATATCACATAAAACACTTGAATACATAACATGTACGATACACTAATGTTGTGCTAAGTTTTTGGAGGTGGTTCGATCACTTATAAAAGAAAAATAAGCCATGTTATTAAGAGGTGCCGAATGTTGCTTTGAGATGCCCATTCCAATACCTAAATTAGTACAAGTGAGAGATAATAAGTGTTTGAGAGTGTAAGGAGTCAAAAGTCCTTAATTTGCTAGTCTTCAACATGTATTTATAAGGATTGTGGATGATCTTCATATAGGAAGTGCATTAATTCCCAAGATCTTCTCCAAATATTATAAGAGATGTATCTTTGACCAACCCATTTCCTTATCCATAGCATTCGCTCATACTTACCCATTGTGCGGATGTGCATGTGAGATCTAAGTTGGATGTTAAGAAGTGCAGACTTGAATCCTGGCAACTCTGTGCTAAGATGAGCTAAAACAAGTCGATATGGGTGAGTGAAGCTTGGATGGAGGTCTAAGTGGGTTGAAATGAGCCATAAAGGTTCATGATCAAAATGCTCTATCAGCAACTAAGAAATATATTTTTATATCATTGTTCTATATATATTTTACCATTGCAATTTTTTGAATTTTATTTTTCTCCAAGTTCTTTCCATGTTTGGTTGACTTCATGAAAGTGAAATAGAATAACTATTCATTCCCTTTAGATCTATTCCCATGTTTTAGTTTGCAGAATTACTAATGTTGTAAAATAAGAATTTACAATTCCTTTATATAACTAAAAGCATAGCTATTCTTTGGTTACTTTTAGTATATTTTCAAACCCATCTATGAAACTTTAAAGGAATTATATGAAATAACTATTACTTCACTATTCATTTCTTAAGAAGTATAATTTTCTATCTACCTTATTCCATTCTACAAACCGAACATGTAACTAGTGAAAGTACTATAATGAAAAACATATTGATCAAGTATTTGAAAGACGTAATTACTTAATTCAACTTACCTTACTTTCATTTGCATTCATATACCATTTTAAATTTCAAGTTTACTTTTCATGCCGGTGTAATCCACCAATCACACCATGGAAATATTTTGTTTGTCTTCCTGTGACATAAAGTTTGTAAATTTTACTCCGCATTGCACCTCTTGAGTAACCATTATTTCGGATTGTAAAAATGGTCATTTATTTTTTAGAAAAATTTATAGAAACATAACATGTATTTTGATATTTTAAAAACTCATGGCATGTAATTTTTTTTTAACAAACACGTGACCTTATGTTTCATTTCTATTTGTTAATATTAGTTAGAAAATACATATATTGACTTCTAATTGGTCAAATTAATTAATTTAATAAAATAATATAATGAAATAAGTTTAATTAAATAATATAATAAACAATATAATAAAAGAGAAAAAAATGAAAATCCAAAGAGAAAGAAAAAAAGTTTTAAAGTGGCTAGAAACAAGGCAAAACCTTTGTAATCCACTTACCCATATTGGTGGGTAGCTAAACCCACAACCCTTAACATGAAAAAAAAATTGATTTAAAAAAAAAAGATCTATTGACTTTTTAGTGATTTTTTTTTTTAATAATTCCAGGGGTTACCTATCAACCTAGGTGGATCACACTATTTACCATTAGATCACACAACCCACCAAAGGTTTTGCCCAATTTTTTACCATTCCTTGAAATGGTAAAATAAGCTTGGCTCGTCTTTTTTTTTTTATTTGTTTTATTTTAGGCAATATTACTTCTATTATATTATTTAATTTAATTTATTTAACATTATTATTTTAGAAGATTAATTATAATGGACTAATTAGAAGCTGACAAATGTTCACCCTAACTAATATTAACAAATAGTAATGGAACACAATTATCTATCTATTATGTTAAGAGAAAACCATTTCATTCTTTTTCACACCCATTTATAAATATTTTTTAAAAAGTAAATTACAAGAATGTCCATTAATCTTAAAAAAAGTTGCCTATGTGGTTATTAATTACTAAGAAAACTTTACATAATAACTGCATCTTTCTTGGTTGTCTATTACTAATAATAAAGCAAATACCGAGCTATACTAAAGGGTCGGATTAATTATTTTCTCCACTCATTTCCTAATTTATACTGGTTCTCATGTTCATTACTCCAAAATCCTTTAATCTCATTATTATTAAAATTAATTATACATCTTTATATTCATCAAATATTGACATCTAGTACTAATAAAACTTCTTCTTGGTTATCTATTACTAATAATAAAGCAAATACTAGGCTACGTACAAAAGTGACTGGTTAATTATTTTCCTCACTCATTCCTTAATTTATGCTAGTTCTCATGTTCATTACTCCAAAATCCTTTAATCTCATTATCGTTAATATTAATTATACACATTTATATTTATAAAATATTAATTAATGAGTCAATGAAAAAAAATAAATTACTTAACATGTATGTCAAATCATTCAAATTAATTACACATCTTTATATCTATTTAATATTAATTAATGAGTCACTAGTAAAAATGAATTTAACTAGCATATATCTCAATAAATATTACATTTATCTTCTTCTTTTATTATATTAAGAGAATACGACTTCATTCATTTCCACACCCATATAAAAATATACTTTCAAAAGCAAATTACAAGAACATCTTCTTATGTAAAAATAAATTTACCTAGTATATAACTCCTTAAATATTACATTGTTCTCCCTATACTATATACAATTCCCTATTGTAAATCTTGGTGCACTTTTGAGCACACACAATGTGAGTACACATCTGGTAGTGTGTTTATAAAAGAAAAACACAGGTTATGAATTTGTAAAGTGTTAAATATAGTTTTCTATCTTTTGCTACTCTAGTTGAGCATTTTACCTCTTAAGTTTTTCTATTTGAGTCAATCAACTTTTTACAAAGGAAAAAAAGGTTCTTCAATGGTAGCCATTGATGATTCCATTAATTTTTTTTTTTTTACATGAATGTTTTATTAAAAAATAGATATTTGTTAATTGAATATTATTGGTCCTTACTAGTAAGAAATGGAATCATTGATAGACACTAGGAACGATTTTTTCAATTATCATAATAAGATGAAGAATTCTAATAGGAAGATTAAAAATTGAAGGATTCAATAGAAAAGTGGGATAGGATGGAGTGAATTATTAAAATAGAAAAGCTAAAAAGTTAACAATCAAATAAGAAAGCAATAAAAGGTGAAAGGGCATTTCTATACTCTTCCCATCATGCTGATCCATATAAACAAGATACAGGTTCTTCAAATATAGCTGTCGGTTTATTAACTTTAGATACAATTAAGGAATTAATATAATATGTAAAAAATATGAAAACAGAAAAAGATGGGTAATTAAAGATCCAATCTAGTGGACACATTAGATCCAAGGTGGTCAAACAGATTGGTTTAGTCATCCAAGTACATCAAAGAATTAGGTGTTCAATTAATTCATCAGGTTCACAAAAATGGGAATTTAAATCTCTGAAACACATGACATTCTGTTAAATTGCATTTTTGTAGGAACGCATTGTTTAAGGCATTCTACATAAAACAAAGTTTCTTAGGCAAGGAAGGACTAATCCACACAAGATTATTAATAGACTTGTCAATAGTAAAGCTTCTAATATGATTGCATACCCATCTCTCACTACAACTGTCATTCTTCTTATATGGTTGGATCAGTTTATCTGTCATCAGCTCCATCAATCTCTTGAATGTTATGATTAGTGTCCTTTATGGTTAAATCTTAATAGACACAGTCTATACAATATATGAAAAGAAAAAAAATTAAAATAGTCCAGCCGGTTGGACAAAGTTACCAAATATTAAGCCAATTTTGTCACAATACAAAACTTGGCTAGTAAAAATGTTGGCCTTCCTTCACCAGATTGACTGATTCACCAAGGCCTTCGTTTAACCAGTTGAGCTGTAAACCTTTTTTAACTCCAGATTTTTAAGCCTTGTTTACATCAAAGGCCGATCCGGTCCTCTATTTTAGTTTGAGTACATCAGAATGAAGCTTTATTATTATTAACTTACAGGGTCAGCCGTGGCTTGTAATTACAAGTGTGAGTCGTCCATTTTCGATTGTCAACGCGGAGGACCAAAGCTGGAAGTCGTCTCAACTGCATCCAGCCAACTTCTCTTCATTTTTATGCCTCGGATGATTGCATGGGATTTCACGTTATTAGCAAATTGAAGGTTGCAATTGGTGTCAAACTGAAACTGCATGCGGCTGCCGTATATTCAACCGACTTGAATCTCCCCAGGTGAGATTTGAACAAAATGCTTTAATTACATAGACTGAAACTCTCAGGTCTCAATAAGGCTTTGTTCGATCTCCCTTATAAGAGCCAATCGAAATCTCAACACTTCAAAGCACTATGCACTTGTTATCATGGATTCCATCACATGAAATCTAAATTAAGGCTACTCAGCCGCACAGTGTTTTTTAGTCTTCTTAGTTATGCTGGATTTCAAGTGTTATTGTCAATTACAAAGAATGACTTTGCTTGTTTGCCGAATAAATACACAATATAAGCTTACTTGAAGTATATTTTGTAAATTCACTTGCAAGAAGTTGGACATTATAATATTTAAATAAATCGATTTAGTTCTCATCAAAAATGCAAAAGCTTAGAAATTCTTGACTCTCAAACTATTAACACATAATGTATTAATTCTAACGATGACCTCATAATTTCATAAATTTGTAATTTTTTTTTGTGGATTTCTAACCACATAAAACATTTTTTTTTAACTTTAAAGTATATATTAAACATAATAATTTATAAATCCTATCAATATAATTGATCCTAACCGAAACCATGTAATGCTATTAAGGTATTTCCCCCATAGAACATGGTTAGTGTTTTGAGTATAAATTTAAACTCCAACATGATTTTGGCGGCTTTGATGAAAGGGCAACCGACCCTAACACATACCCATTACATCTATTAATATTTACGTTATAGTGTAATTAATAACCATAACTTATTAGATAACACAGTTAACAAATATAATGTAATGATTACTCTTTATATAAGATATTAGTTACAACTTTTTGATTCATTACATTTTATACACATTTTTATAATGTATATAAAATAATTTATTACATCTTTTTTATGTTATATTAAACATAACTATTAGTTCTATGATTCAACATACTGTAATATAACCATTTTATGATAAATTATGATACATCATATATTTATAACGTTATTATCATTATTTTACCATAAGAAGAACTTTTAATATTTGTTATATTACATAATTAATATATTTAATATTACATAATAACATAGATAAATATAAGATGTTATATCTTATAATTAATAATAATTATTTCAATATAATAATCAAGACATGTTATTTATAATGTATAAAAAAATTAAACTACTTAAATATTTTATATCATAATTGCTAATTACACCACATAATATATTAAATTAGATTATAAATTAAAATATTTTATGTATACTACAGGTTTGAACACATCATGTACTCAATTACTACATGAAAATATGCTATGCCTACCTTAATATAATAAAAATTAAGAAATCAATTGTGTCGACTAACTTATAAAAATCTATTGTTAAAAGGCCCACCCACCCTAGGTCAAATGATCAAACACATTAAAAGCTTAAGAAACTGTTCTCATCGCACAGCTCAAAGCCGTACCTTGTGTTGGGAAGAATCTGGGAAATATTTCAATTCTCCATTGATTTTATAACAACTGCAATATCAATGCATTCGTACAGTTTATTTGGTTTGAGAAAAACGAAATGGAATGACTGAATAAGTATACAGCGATGGGCTCTTACAACACCTATCATGTGCTTTTAGGCCCTAAGACTGCTCTCGGAGAATCTTCATGCACTTATTTTTATAAAAAAAAAAATATCCTCGATGTCTTCAAGGTTAACACAATGCATGCGCAATAATTACTTGTATAATTATATTATTACATGCATGAATATAATTAACATTTTATAATTATATATCATGTGTTTTCTATATATATATATATATATATATATATATATATAATGAAGCATGTATGTATATGGTATGGCGAAAAAAAAAAAACAGAAGCATTTATATAGATACTATTACGTATAATATGTCACTATGCAGTGGAGTCTATGTTTGCAAAGTTCTTTTTATTTGTTATTTTATTTACGAAATATAGAACTAGAACACTATCAATACTTGATTTTTGTTGGAATAATATAAAACTAAAGAAATATTTTGTTGTCTAATTACGAATTTTGCATGTCATAGTAAAATGATTATTTGTAGCAATCAATCACATGATATATAAAGATATATTGATTGGTAAAACATAAGTAATAGATCATTAATTGCATAAAACCTAAAAATTAGAAAAATTCCAGAGCATGTTGATTGAATCAACAATATTGGAGAAAATTCATTTCAGTGGGAAATATCCTTTATGAAAATTTTTAAAAAACAACAAGGTCATTTGGTATAACCAAAAGGACAAAATATTTTGTATAAAAATTTGGTCTATTAAATGGAGTATTGAAAAAAAAATACGGCTTAATAAGAAATAAGAAACAAAATTTATAAATTTTGTATGACCTAATAGATGGTATAAAATTTTTGTTATTAAAAAAAAAACTTTAGAAAACCCCTAAAATAACTTATTATTTTTAAAAAGGCATGCAATTAATGCTGTACAAGGGAGTTGTGTATTGTTATATATCGCTATCTTATATCGTGTCGTCTTGGTGCCTTTCTGCTAATGTTGTCTCGGTAACCCAATTCTTAATGCATCCTCCTTACACCACTTTGGGACTATATGAACTATTTGCTAAATGAGATCAGAGAATATGTATATTTTCAAATGATAAAATAAATCACCTAAACATATATACACACACATAAATATGTATATCATCATATGATAAAATAAATCATCTAATATGTATCATGTAAAAATTAATTTATTCAACTTTTATTTTATACCAAAAAAGCTAATCACATCATGATCGTCAAAATCTCAATTGAACTCTTATGGTTTTACAATTTTACTACTTCATGAGGCTTTTTTTAATTAAATATCATACAAAATCTTTTTTAAGTAAAATATCAATTTCAATCCTTATAATCTGTATAATCTAGATTTTGTGAGGAATTATATGTTCCATGTATTTTAAAGTTTTTGACATAACATGCTAATGTTCTTACTTAATAGGCTTTTAAATTAGCTCATTACACACTTCCGTTATTTTTCCATAACCTCTAGTCACAATCTAGCATAGGAAAATACATACACATTTAGATTTTTAGCTCTTTTTTCTCATTTGAGCACCATAACCTTAACCTTTCTTTTCTTTTCTTTTTTGCTTTTATTTTTTCACTTTGACTTCAATTTTGAGATCTTTTTATTATGATGATAAGAGAAATGATGATAGTTTTTGTGATAACAAGACAACTGATAATTTGTTTTAATTTTATATTTTTATTGTAATAATTTATATTGTTGTAGGTTTTATCGGTATTTATATTATAATTTTATGTATTTTAATAATGATTTATACTTAACTATTTTTATTAAACGTTTATTGGATTATAATTTATAATAAATTTTATTATTTCATCATATATTATAATTTTTTCATTTATTATTATAAGTATATTTATAGTTTCTAAAAACTAATTTACATATATTATAAGATTTTACGATTTTATGATTCAATCCTATTATTTGATTTTAAGAAACCCTTAATGATTTTAAGTAAAATCCCGGCTACTTATACTTTTCACTCTCTAAAGGTAAAACAGGAAAGATGCTTTTATCCAAACAGTGTGTTCAAAACTAAAAAGCTGGTTAAGTCATACATTGGACAGATATCATACTGGTATAAATAATTTACAAATCAAATACAAATAAATCATGAAATAAAAGAATATCCAAATGCTAAAGTGTTATTATCCAATTAATGATATGAACATTAATCATACAGGTTTGAATCCCTCCCATATCTTTATCATCCGAAAAAAAAAAAAGTTCAGGATAGTTAAGGCATGATGGCTTGCACCGTGCTCTGCATTGAAAATTGTTTCTACTGCATGGTGTGAGATTCCTATCATGTTAGCTTTCTCTTTTCACTCTTCGATACGTTTTATATATTTTTAATTCTTATAATTTATTAGGATGATTACAGCATAATAGACAATAAGTATTAAGCTCAGTAGGTTAAAAAAAATAAAATAAAATAAATAAAAACCTATCATAGAGGCTATTAAAGACTTAGAAAAAAAAAATATCATATAATGTATAAGAAAACTAACCTAGTATTAATTAAGGAATGTAGTTATATACGAGAAAAAAAAATCAAGATAGGGCTTTCAGGCTCACATTTTAAAAAATTCCTCGTGTTCAGCGAACATATAGTTGATTAAAAGTATTTTAATATATATATTATATTAAAAGCAAAGGTTTAGTACTTACCTAATTTATTAAAACACCCCAAGCCCTCGTCCCTGTCCCCATACTATATGTAGAAAAAGCTGGACGGTCAAGAATTAATTGTCACGAAATGTTACTGGGCCAAATGCTCAAAAGCTGACAAGTGTGCCAACCCAACCCTCTATTATTGTCGTACTCTAACGTTGATGTCTCAGCTATAGCATTGAATTATTATTTCTTTTTTATTTTTGGGCATAGTACGATAGTGCAAGTTTGAACATTATTTGAACTATTTTTAGGGTCTAGTCGCACATTCGTCAACAAAGCAAACTCTATGTATCAAAAAGTAATAAATTGAAATGCCATTTTTTCTGTAACCACAACAAATTCATAACAAATTTATAGGTTCCACTTTTGTTAAATTTGGAACATATGTTCTAAGTTTTTAAATTAATATACCATACTAAATTTGTAGTTCGATTATTTTTAGAGATAGAGATAAAAAGACAATAAAAAGCTATATAATATGATTTTTTTTTATTATATTTACCATACTAGATGTTTTTGAGTTATAGCATAAATGTTGGGATAATAATGAGATAGGTCGTATATTAGTGATTTATTACCGACTTTATTTATTATCAATTTTATTCACTTGCTTTTAAATATTTAAACCAAAAGGTAAAGTAATTCTACTAAAAAAATATAATTAAGCCTTAAAAATAAACCTCCATTATGCGACTTATTCTAATAACTTTCTTCTAAATCTTAGTTGAGTTATGGTATAAACTTGGTTCAAATTATGATCAAAAAGATATTTTCATCCATAAAAGCAATGAAATAGATAATGGTGGAAAATCTAAAAATTTTGAGACTCATAAACCTCTAGCAATACCAAGTAGAAATTAATTAATATGAGAGTAAACTATAAATATACACTCTTGCATTTCCTTTGTGTGCCTTTTAACTTTTTTATATTTAAGTTGAACTTTTAGATCTCCAAACTTTACAAAACATGCTTTAAGATCTTAATTTATTATTGAATAAAATAATTAAAAATACTAAAATATAAAATTACATAAAAATCATAAAAGGGAGAACTCTTATTTTTATCTTTTATTTTAAATATTTAGTTATACTTAATATTTTCTTTTTATTTTTTTTCAATTTCTTCTCATCTTTTAAGAGAAAGATGGTCATTTAAATGTTTGGGATCCAAAACATTCAAGTTCAATAATAATAGTAATAATAAAGAATTAAATGCACGTAATATATATATATATATATATATTTAAGGACAAAATGTCAACCATTATTCTTATAGAATTTCTAGATTAATCCTTCCATAGCCATGTAACCTGACCTGTTTTTGACGTATGATTAATTTACGATGACATAAAGGTGGTTTTCGGTGGGGGCTTTTGGTCTCATCGAAATGTAGATTGTCTGAAAAGTTAAGATAATAAAACCAGTCATTCGGACGTCTGCTCTTGCTCTGCTTTTCTACTGACAAATTTAGGCATAGACCACTACTTTGAGTAAGAGTAAGGTCTATATTATATATATATATATATATATATGTGGTACTCTTAGCTTAGTAGCTATGATATTAATGAGAGAGTTGGCTAACTAAGTAAAAGCTTAATATTAAGAGACAAAATTAGAAATATCTACCCCACTGGCTGTTTCTCACTTTGTCTATATTCTCATATCTGAGAAAAGATTTGAGTTGCTTGTGTATCTTCTGAACAAAAACCTGTGACTGATGTGATTGTGTCATTAACCTTTTCCCGTACTACCAACCACAATGTATTATTTATTTAACATACCCTATTTAGTCAGATAAAATATAAACCTCATATTATAATATAAATCAATTATTTGCAATCTCCATTGAGTATTTTTAACATTAACTCGAATTCTCTACGAATCTTACGACTGTCATTCGCATCTATGCTCCTATCTCTAGTTCCATCCTCAAGATCAAGGACCTCTATGATGCAGCAAAACTTCATTTAGCGGGGGAAACTTGCACGTTATTCATCACAGCTTTGTCGCATACGTTTGTCTTACATAGCAACGCAATGTGTCTGTAGCCTGTACAGATTATCTTCATCATGATGTCAATGGAATCGTACCTTGTATATGGATTATTCAATTTCAACCATAGTGTGTACATATTTCATGCATCCAGCCATGCTTGCTTTCACTGTTTTTGTTCCGACTCTCCAGGAAGAAATTTAATACGTTTTTGGCATCATTTAGATGGTGTGTGAAGAGGAGATTTCATTTTTATTTCTGCAATATTCGACTAACTTTCCTCACCATAAGGACGGATTTCACCTTTCTGGTGGAGTTAGATGAATCGTATATAAAAGAAACATATACATTCCATTTTAGATAATATATTATTGATAAACACCAAAAATTCTGCTGCTTTTCGTTGATGATAGGGGTTTAAAAGCCACATCACTCTCCAAATGTTCAAATTTTAGTTTGGAAAAACACCCACGTTTTCAAAGCCATCTTATCTTGTTCATGTTACTCTCTCAGATAATTTCATCTGTCAAATCAGCAATAAATGAGACCCATATTTCGCATTCACAGAATCGTGCAAGACTATAAATCCTATAATATTTGGATTTTCTTCCGCGTATACACACTAGGAATATTGCAATAATCAATCGTTTACTTTTCTTGATTGCTTTTCCTTGCATAGGACGCATACTACTACTCTTCTTCTATGAATTTTACCTTCGAACTCCAATTCGTACTGGGCTTTGATTGTAATAAAATTAAGATTGAAAGATTGAATTGTGTAACGTTCCAAAATTCCATATGAATATAATTCATCATGTGTTCTTATTAGGTAAAAATATATAAAGATTTAAATTCTGTTAATTTTTAATATTTACATTCTAATATCTATAATAATTAACAAAATTATTTTTCACATATAAAAGATTAAAAAGAATATCCATCCTCAAAAATAAATTATGATCAATTTTCTCAAATTATTTTAGCAGAAGCATTTTAAATTTTAAATGAAACAATAGTCTCAATCAAATTAACAAAGTCATCATATTTGATCATCCGTCTTCTTAAAATCTATTCTTTAGTATCCACGATCCTAATAGGTTTATCCACTGTTGTAAGGTTTGACTGCACTTGTAAAGGTTCTAGTATAATGATCTGATCTGGGTTAGGTACATACTTCCTTAACATAGAGATGTGGGATATATCATGTATCCCAATCAGATTTAGTAGTAACGCCGGTATATATGTCACAAGTCTAATTCTTTCTAGGACTTCAAAGGGTCCCACATATTTGGAGTTCAATTTCCTTCTTAGTACAAACCGTACCACGCTTTTTATAGGTGATTCCTTCTAGTAAAACATAGTCTCCCACTTTAAACCTTAATGGGTGTCGTCTTTTATCTACATAGGGTTTCTGACAGCTTTAGGCTGATTGCATCCTTTGCTTGATCAACTCGACTTTGTTTACTGCATCTTGTACTAGATCAACTTGTTTCTCATCTACCTTATCTCAATGCAAAGGTGATTAGCACTTTCTCCAATATAATGCTTCATGTAGTGTCATTTGGATATTAGCTTGATAGCTATTGTTAGAGGCGAACTCTACTAAAGGTAGGTGTTCATCCTAATTTCCACCAAGATCTAATGCATATGCCCTTAACATGTCTTCCAATATTTGAATGGTTAGCTCTAATTAGCCATTTGTTTATAGGCGAAAAGTCATATTGAATTGTAACTTGGTTCCTAGCGCCCTGTGCAAACTGTTTCGGAATCTCCCCATAAACTTGGTGTCCCTGTCTGATACTATTAAGACCAGTACTCTATATGACCTCACAATCTCTTTAATATATAATTGTACTAGTTTCTCAAGTTTATACCTAGTGCCTATAGGTATAAAATGAGTAGATTTTGTGAGTCAGTCTACAATTATCCATATGGTGCCCAACTTAGTCACGATTTTGGGTAATACTGTGACAAAGTCTATGGTCACATGCTCCCATTTCTACTCTAGTATTAGTAAAGGTTACAACATACCAGCAGATCTTTGATGCTCTATTTTTATATGTTGATATATTGGATACTTCAATACATGTTCTGCAATTTCCCTCTTTATATTCCTCCACCAGTAATGGCACTTTAGATCCTTATACATTTTAGTACTCCTAAGGTGAACAGAGTATCCAGAATAGTGTGCCTCCTTCAGTATTTCATTCTTTATTTCATTTATACCTGGCACACACAACTTATGACCATACCTACTCCCTCTTCATCTTTATTAAATTCTATCATCTTTCCATCATCCATTCTTTTCTTAATCTCCTATACTCTCACATCACCACCTTGTACAACTTTTATCCTATCTATTAGTACGAGCTATATGCGTATGTTGGCGAGTCTAACTCCAATTTCCTAGGTCATAATCTCCATATCTAATTTTTGCATATCTTCCAATATTTTCCTTTGAGTTGTAATCAAAGTTGCCAAATTTCCATGTCTTTTTCTGCTTAGTGCATCGGTAACCACATTCGCCTTCTTGAAGATGGCACTATATCTCAATATCATAATCCTTGATTAGCTATAACTGACGTCTCTACCTAATGTTATGATCTGTGAATATCTTACACTTCTCCTTATATAAATAATGCCTCCAAAGTTTAAGTGCAAGAATGACAGCTTCTCTGCCTACAGTCTACTCAACACCATCCTTAAATGTTGTTCATGGTCCTCTTCACTTTTGAAGTATATTATAATGTTATCTATAAATATAACGACAAACTTATTTAAATACTCCTTAAATACCCGGTTCATTAGGTCCATGAAAGCCATTAGCGTATTTGTGAGTTCAAATAGCATTACTTGGAACTCATAATGCCCATATCAAGTTTTAAACGCAGTTTTCTAAATATCTTCCTCCTTAATTCTCAGTTGATGGTATCTGGATTTCAAGTCGATTTTTTAGAAGACTTGAACCCTTTGTAACTAATCAAATAAGTCGCCAATCCTCGGGAGGGAATACTTATTTTTAATGGTGACCTTATTTAACTCTCGGTAATATATACACAACAGCATGCTAGTCTTTCTTCTTTACAAACAATACAAGAGTACCCCAAGGCGAGACACTCAGTCTAATGAATTTCTTATCCAACAATTCTTGTATTTGTTTCTTCAGTTTTGTTAGTTTTGTAGGTGCCATATGGTATAGGGCTTTGGAGATAGGAGTCGTAACAGGCACTACAAGTATGCCAAATTCAATCTCCCTTGCTGGGGATAAACTTAGCAGATCTTTAGGAAATACTTCTGGAAACTCCTTCACCTCCCTTACTTGATCAATCTTCACTACATTTTCAACTTCAACTATCACTATAGTCATAATGTTCTTACCCTATAACTTATGTATTGGCAATCCGGTTGACCTATGTGCTTCTAGCTAGAAGCGAAACTATTCTCCTTCCAGTGTATTGAAATAGATTATCATATCGTGACAATCAATGGTTCCATGATGTCTGATTAACCAATCCATTCCTGATATTACATCAAAGTTTGTCATTTTCAGAATCATGAGATCTGTAACCAATATTCTACCCTGCACTCTTATACTGACCATTCTACAAACTTTATTCAATCCTCTACCTACACCCATCAGTGTACTCAAACTTAATATAGTATTCAACACCTTAGTACATATATTATGCAAACTTCTAAATGCATCAGATACACATGAATGCAATATATCAATATCAGACAAAACGTATGCTTTAGTAGAATGTATCAATAATGTACTTGCTAATGTATCTATATCTTGAGTGTCCTATCTTTATAGTGTAAACACTCGTGCCGGTGCCCTTTGTCTTAGCTCTGCATGCTAAGGTCTGCCACCGTTATTCCCACCTCGATTTCTCCCTACTTATGCTAGCTACACATTTTGCCCTCTAGTGTTTGGGCAATCAACCATTTTATGACCCGTTTGTTTACAGGAAAAACAAAATGTGAGGGTTATCGATTTCTCTAAACAGGTCCAGCTACTTTGTCTTGTCTTTCCATATGAAAAACAGGCACCCTTTGGCCATTTACATTCATTCAACTCATGTGACCTATAGCATCTTACACACCTATTACCCCGACCCATTGAGGAGGGCTTGGATTGAGAGGAAGGCACTGCAATAACTACAGGTTTAATTTGCACGGTATGGAGTTTCTTACCCTTCTCTTAAATTACAAAACCCTAAGTAGGTCTCTTTCCCAATACCATCCTGGTCCCTAATGTCCTCATCTCTTCAATCCTTTAGCGACTCTATTCCAAAAATTTTGCTTTATTTACCACTTTAGAGTAAGTGTTTAGCTGGAATGTGCCCACTTCATGTTGTAGAGTAGGCTCTAAGCCTAATACAAATTGATGAGCCCTAGACTTCTCGTCAATTCTAAAAGTAGGTGGCATAAATTTCACTAGGCAATTAAGTTCCACTTCATAGTTATCCACTAATCTCTTTCCCTGATAGCAACTATAGTAAGTTGCCTCCATTCTATCCCTTATGCTACTAGGGAAATATTGTTCATACAGCATTTCCTTGAATATTTTCCAAGTGATTATTCCTATAGTGAGTCTAGAAACACTCGACCACCATTTAGAAGTCAAGCCCCTTAGTAGATATACAACATACTTTACTTTCTTATCTTCATGAATTGCTAGTGCTTTAAAGGTCTTCACCAGCTCATCAACCTACTACTCAGCATCTAGTGCATCATCAACCTTAGGCTTGAACTCCCTGACCATTCTAACAAAACAGTCCAAACTAACTTGCCCAACTGGCCTTTCTCTAATCTCTCTCATCATCTGCGCTTGTTTGACGTTCAACAACTATAGTTCTTGTATTTGTTGTTGTTGTTGTGCCACTACTTTTTCTAAATTGTTAATGGCCTCTAGAATCTAAGCAGCATTGACTTTATTTCCTCCTTGTCCATGCTGAAGAGGTCAACATTTAGTTATCAAGAGCATTGCTTCTAGCTCCTGATATTGATCCTAGTTCTGAGATTCTCCTAGGCATTCTATAAAATGAACAAAAGTTATTTTAGGATATCTTACTATATTAGTAATATAATAAGTGCAACTAGAATGAATATTAATTTATAAATATTAGTCCCATTAATTACCCATTCTCATCATACTTCATTGCCTTAATGATCTTAATTCCTAAGTAGTCTATAAATCAATAATCTTATACTCCAACACCACTTAAGTTGTAATACTCCGAAATTCGAGACGAGTACAGCTCGTTACATGTCCCCACTAGGTGAAGACATGCAAAGGCTTAGACTTTGCGAGTTTCCAACATTCATATTCAAATATTTATAATGATTAATAAAATCATTCTCTAAATACAAGACATTAAAAAGAATATCTATCCTTAGAAATAAACTATGATTAGTCTTCTCAAATTATTACAATAGAAGCATTTTAAATCTTAAATACAACAATAGTCTCAATCAAATTAACAAAATCATCTAATGTTTGTCCTTTCCTTCTTCTGGCTACTAATCATTAAAATAAACATGTTCTATATTTTCCTCGATATTTTAATTTGTCTTTATCAAGGTCTCATCATATCCTACTACTTCTCTTATGCTACCTGGACCTAAAAAGGTTCCATAAGGGGTGAGCTAATGCCTAGTATAATGTATACCTACACATACATACGCATGTAATGCTAGAAACATTAATACACACATAATGCAACAAAATATCCAATCACGGTTTATTTATCTTTTACATCATTTAATTCAACACAAAATTTTCATCATCATATTAGCATGCAACCTTACACACACCAACAAAATCTTTCTAAAAATACATATATATAAATATATATATATATATATATATATATATATATATGACAAAGGGTACTTCCATTTGTCAATGAGTCTAATCCATATATAAATAATACATATACGATGGTAGATATTCCTCACTGTTTATAAGTCCATGAGTCCTTTCAGATCTCACACAATTATCTATCCACATCACATACAATAGTCCTTTAATACAAGATAATTCTAAAGTTACCCAGACTGTTTCGATACACGATTTCACTAAAGACACTATCATATACCGATCATCGGGATGCCATCCCGTGAACACCAAACCTCGCTTGGTTTCTCGAACTCAGCTAAGCATAATCACACGCACAACCATTTATATTCATTTCCAATATCATTTAGTCCACATACATCTCTAACCTAACTAGCACAACAACAAACATAGTATATGCCTACTTGATATGCAGCAATCGATCTCCTCATACTTCTACAATCTCACAGTTCCTTAAACCTATTCACATTCACAATTACGTACACTTAGGATTGCAAGTGAAAAAAATAAAATGAATTAGTGAGTGTCTCGAATCAACACAATTGTGTAAGAGGTCATGTAGAGGGACACAAGTCAAAACATGGTCATGCTAGTGGCCATGTATCTTTATGCATTTCTATTGATTTAACAAGCCCAAGTACATGGTTATGTATTTTTCTGTGTACTTCAGCATGGTTGGGTACATGGTCGTGTAAGTGGTCATATACCTTTATGTAAATTTGTGTATTTTGACACACCTAAGTACAAAATTCCTTACATCTAACTTAATTGTACTTGTTTTTCACATGAGAATGCTAGTTCGGTTTAATTTAATTACTCACTTGTTTGGATCGTTCTAACGCTTAAATTCTTGTCTTGAACCTTTTGTTGCACAAATTGCTTTGCAAAGAATTCTAATGAATTAATCACCAATTCACAATATATACATAAACAACGATCAACAGTTATTGATTGGTTTATTCACCTTGATCAAGTTGGTGAATCGTAGAATGTGGCTATCCTCTTCTCTCTTAAGTTTCTGTAAAGGGTGTTTAGGGTTCTGGATTGTGCAAATGAGGGAAAGGGTTAAAATGTGGTATATTAGCCTATTTATATCTCCTTATCAAATGACCGAATTGCCCCTAATTCTTCAAGTTATTTACCCTTTTACCCTTAGTTTAATTTTAATAAATATTAAATACGTATATATATGTACAAAATTTTGATTACTTACAAGCTAAATCATATTGAATTAAAGCTTTAAATTTTGTAAATATTATTAATATTTTGTTAAACATATGTAAAATATTACATTCAATCAAATTATACATTCAAATAAATTAAAGGAGGAAATACAGTTACCACCTTTTCCAAAATTTTGATCTATATGTGGATATATTTATAAACTTTCAAATGTTACAAATCACCTTTCTAAACTTTGATAAATTGGCAAATAACCTCTACAAACTTTAACTTTGGTGCAAAAACACCCTTTAAACTCATCAAGATATACTTTAAAACCCCATAAACTTTGAACTTAGTGTGTTTTTTAAAACTAAAAAAAAAAAAAAAAAGAGCAAGTGTACTTTGTATTACTAATTTATCAAAAATTTAGGAGAGTTATTTGTAATATTTGAAAGTTTATAGGATATATTTTCATCTTGATTTAAAAAAAAAAAAACCTACACCTTGATCAAAGTTTAGGAGAATTATTTGCAAATTTTCCTAATTCAAAATTTGATCAAGCCCACATAAATTTCAATAGAAATAAGAAGTGCAATTCAATAAATTGCATATCTAAATCAATCCATGAACTTATAATGAAACATTAATATAACACAAAAATGATTGAATTTATATTAAGATTAATCATTTGATCAAATGTCAACAAATCATCATCATCACTTAGTTCTAGTCCCTTTTAATCATTTATTGTATCTTTAATGGTATCAAGTAAGAAGATATTGTTTAATTTTATAATTTACACTTTTAATATTTACATATATTTAGTAAATAGTATTTTACTATTTTTCCTTTTGTATATTACTATTTTAATCTTTTTCAATATTTCCAAAAAAAATTTGTGTGCATTATGACCCATTCAATTGTTCGAGTTATTTATGTCAAGGTTAGACCAACCACTTGAATTGGGTTTAAACGAGTCTTCACCAATATAGTGTTTGGTTTAAATAGGCTTATTTAAAGTCAAGGGTCACAATTGTACCAATTCAACCAGTCGAGTCAAACCAATTCTGATTACATAAAGTTTTAGGAATAACAACTCATATCAATGGGTTGTGTTTCTTGTTTGAATCTAAATAAGTTTATGTTTGAAAATTTTCAACTCCTAACACAACTTGTTTATTAATCGTGTTTGAAAACTTAGTTCCTTAACGTAACTCATTTAATAAATAAGTCTTGATAAACAAATTCAACTCGGACATTAAGAATTTCAACTTTATTACCAAAAACAAGTAAGAAGTAGAATAACACAAAGAAAAGGTGTGTTTATTAAAAAAGTAATTTTATCATGGTTCTCAATTTGCTAAATAATTATAAGGATTACCACATCAAAAATCATGATAATGCTTGCAAAAACATCTTTTTATTTCCATGCTAAATGTATGGACAAGTCTGATAAAGACGTCATAGCTTGAGAAAGGATCCAACCACCAAATTAGACCTTGAGTTTTATGCGACTAACTTAAACAAACATTTATGGTATGATTATTTTGTAGATTAATACACATGTTGTGACTTACTTAAACAAAACCTAATCTATACATACAATTCAATTTTTATCATCATTATAGAGTGGTTTCACTAATGAGGTTGGACTTTGGATGATATATGCCTTGTAAATGAATTTATATATGCAAAGGAAGCTTAAAATTGCTTATATATATATATATATGAATGTATGCAGGTAAAACTAAAATATGTTTTTGTTTTATAATATCACTAGTTACAATGTCGAGAGAAATAAAAAAATTAAGACTATCATTCTTATTAGAACTGTAGTTGAAGAAGATTGCAAAGGGAGAATATTACTTACATTATCTTGCACTTGCTTCACTATACTTTGCCATTCATCTTGTAATTTGCTCATACTTCTTGTGTATTTTTCCATGAAAACCAATGAAAGCACTAAATTTTAAGCCTATACAATTAGCCCAGTCTAAAAGGAATCACGAGACCCTAGTATTTCCGAAACAAAAGTAAAGTATATATATATATATTCTCTTTCTTTTGGTACTACTTGACTTTTCACAAGTACTCCTCTTTCTTTTCTCTCTCTTGTTTTCTTATTCGTTTTATTTTCAATCTACGGTTTGGTAAAGCTTTCAACTTTGAAAATATCAAGTGAAAATTTTTAACTATGTTGTAGTATAGGTTCCGATTGGTTGATTGATGTGATTTTTATGTATTTTTCATGTGATTTAAAGGAAAACTAAATAGGGTTTATGTGTTTGTGAGGTTGAGGACATAAAGAAGAAAGTTCTAGTTTTTATTACTAGAGGACTCCTAATAGATCTCAATTTTTCAAGGGTAAACCAAGATGATCCCCCTTTGATTTTTTTTTTTTACTTCATTTGTATATCTATGTTACAATCACTAAATCAATTGTATATAATCTATTGTTTAGTTACACGAACTACTTCTAGTAACTACCACTTTCATGCATGAAATTACTGAAAATAGTGACTCTATACGTAGTCTTTCAAATATTTAAGTTTTTTCTTCATCTTAGTAGCTCTATTCATAACAATAGGTAGGTAACTAAAGTGGATATTAAAGAATGGACTAAAGTGAATAGAGTATAAAATTAAACTATAAGTATTATAATTCTTATCTTAAGTAGCTTCAAGAGTTAAAACCGAATATTTCCATGAGACTAAGTGATTAAACAAGTCTATAGATAGGTCTAGGGCTTGACCTAAAGCTAGACATATTTATAAATGGGTTCAAATAGGTTTGACTTGTTTAATATATAGTCATGTTATACAAACTCATTTATAAATTGTATTGTGTCTAGATTAGTGGGTCAAGTGCCAAATTGCCATTCCTACTTAGTTTAGTTAATCATGCAATACACTTTCTCTACCTATTATCTTTCTTTTTAAGTGTAATGTTGCATTCGTTACCCAAATGTTAAGTCATTTTACAATTAACTACTTATACTTTTCCAAGTGTTAATTAAACTTTGCAATTACTATATAGCTAACACATTAGACTTTGTTAGAAATGTTGGTATTTAAGCTAATAAGTATGTAATGCATGTCATTACCTTAAAACAAAAATATATCTAACTCAACTCTAAAGAAACACATTTTTTTTAATTAATATAATATATTACTAAAAAAATAAATAAGAAATTACAATGAAAAGAAAATCAAAGTTTCCTATAAGCTTGCTGGTGGCATTGCTTTCTCTTTCATCTCCAGTGTCCCCTACCATGCATCAACCCAATCAACTTGTTGCCACCCATTGAACTTCTATTAAAAACCAACTTATAAATAACCATCCCCATTGTCAAAACCTAATAACGCAATTGAGTGTGTGGGTGTGACTGAAGAGTGGAGAGGAGAGGTTGAGAGGAGACTAAGATTGGAATAGAGACTTAAGAGAGGCATAAAGACCAAATGATAAAGGAAATGAGAAGAGAAAGATTGAGGCCTTTTTGAATTAGAGTGTCCTTCTCCACCCTTTCAATTTTCTATTACCTTTTCTTCTCTTTTCTTTTCTTTTCTTTTCTTTTCTTTTTCTTTTTATTTTTTTTTTCTTTTTCTTTTTTGCCCCCAGCAAGCACTTACGTTTTACACAAGTCAAGTCAAGTAACCTACTTTTTGAATGAGTTGATTTTTCAACTTTAACTTGCACTTTATTATATTAAATAGGTTATGTTCAGCCCCCCACAAGTGTGATAGATTTTCCCATTCGCCTACCCACCCCTCCTTCCCTAAGGAGTAAGGATGGTATTCTTTCCTTTATGGTTCTCACTTAAAGGATGCTTTTTATCACTAGGCAAATCTATGAACTAAGAACTGTCAATCTTGAAAAAAAATTGCTCCTTGAAAAAAGCTTTTATGAATGCATTAGAACAAGACTTTAATCTTGTCTTTTGAGGAATTTGATTAGTGACTTCACTAAAATCAGGATGCTGCACCGGTTATGTTTTTATAGCTATACATATAAGACTATTAAACAAAAAAAAAAGAAGAAGAAGAAAAAGAAATGAGAGAAACAATTAAAGAAATAAGAGAAACAAACAAGACTTTGTCACTTTTTTATATATAAAAATAAAATGACCATACAAGATATCGAGGATATAATAATCATTTAGTGTATATATATTACTACTTATCTATTATAATTTGGTTATGCATTGTAATTGGTTTTTCAATATTAGATTTCGAAAATTCACATGGAAGGCAAAGATTGATTTTTTTTTTTTAATATTAAGGGTAAAGTACAGTGACATCTTCTTAAAACTTACATATTAACCTTAAATTTCTAAGATAACACACTTGCATATTTTAAAAAATTTTAACAATGAGAAATTTTTATCTTATACTATCATAAGTCAATCTTTTATATTATTATACAATTGTAATAATTTTTGGAGTCAGTTCTTTGTTCAATTTGACTCATGTTAAAAGATGAAGTATTGATTATGTTCAGGTAACTCTTGAATCAAATAACAAATCGGTCTAAAAGTATATATTTATATAAAATACTAATTTAATATTATATCAGAGGTTAAGCTTTCTAGTGTCAACATTTTTCAAGGGGTGTAAGTGCATTATCTTGAAATTTTAGGGAATCTAAGACAAGGTGCTTATTAAATGGAATAGGTACATTAGATCTGATGGAATTATTTTATTGGATCCAAGCTAATACTATTTTAATCCATTTCATAAATAAAAAGTGACCAATTAATTAGCTAACAAATATAGTTTTATGAGCTATCATTTTAATTCCCCCTAATTTTATTAATTGATAAGCTAGTTGCTTTGATAATGATGCTCTAGGCTAGAGGTCAATATTATGCTCAACCCCTCTAAAGGGGGCAGACCACTTGGTAGCTCCTCAGGAAAAAAAAGTCTTAGAACTCCTATAATAGATTCTTCACCTCATTAGGTAACATGTTTAAGTTGATAGCTTCCAATAGTTGTTTTATCAAAAGTAAGTGTACTAGCTCGTTAAAGCTTATGCCCTATTCAAAATCTCCTCAACTTGGGAATAAGGTCTATTTCTAAGCTCACATGATCTAGGCTAAAGCTTCTTGCACTTCCCTTGGTGTCATCAGATGTAAGACAATCCTCTTGCCATTTTTTTGGAATACATAAGTGTTGTGTTACTCATCATAAAGCACACGTCGGTCAAACATCCAAGCTTGACCAAGTAATATATGGGAAGCACACATGGGCAATACTATCTCCAATTGCAATTGGTATACATACTTTCTATGAGGTAGCCAATGCAATTTGTAAAGTTAGGGATGTTTGGTGGTCTAGAACTTTAGCTAGTTGACTAAGGATGATGTGCCTATATTGGTGTAGTTTCCTCTATTAATGATGGATCCACATAAATGTCCGTTCACCTTGCATCCAATATGGAACAAATTCTCCCTCTTCTCATCCTTGTTGGATGGGATCGTGCTCAAGCTCTCCTTATCTCTATGCTTAGGTACTAGCCCCCTTAATGTAAACTATTGTATCCTCATCATTATGATACTTGGCTCTAACTTCTCCTCAACATCTTCCTCGTCAGCACTATCAACTTCATATTGTGGTCCTTCACCCTTTAAGATCATGGCTTGTCGATTTGGACATTGAGAAGTAATGTGTTCAAAACCTAAGCATTTAAATCACTAAATTTAGCTCATCTCCCTTCCTGAAATCTATTTAACCTTCTTTTTTGGCTTAGGAGAGTGATTACTACTTTCTCATGCTAATCAAACTTTTGCTTGCCATGGTCATGTTGTTGCTCAACTTCCCCACCAACTACCCCCTTAGGTTGTTTACTTGCTAGTCAAGTCAGAGGTGCCAACCTTGATATTGGCACTCTATTTGGATCATTGCACCTTTGCTATTCAACCCTTTGTGTCATTCTAATTTCATCATCAAGAGTATTCAAGCATTGCAACTCAACTGCACAAACAATCTCATATTTTAGTCTAGTTATGAATCGAGCTATAGTTTTATCCTTAGGCTCCTCCACTTCACATTATATCATTAGCATCTAAAATTCCTTTGTGTAGTCATCTACATACATTCCTCTTTGCCACAAGGTCTATAACTTCTTAAGTGCTTCCAGTAGGTAATACTCAAGAATGAACCTTCTCCTCCTAAGCCTTTTCATCTTGATCCATGACCTAATTTCACACTCTATAGCTCGCCTTTAAGTATTCAATAGATTCTTCCACCGCAATGGTGCATACCCAGAAATTTTAAGAGCAACTAATCTCACTTTCACAGTCTCTTCATACTTATGACACTCAAATAACTTATCAACCTTGTCTTCCACAACCTATAAAAGAGGGCATTGGCATCTTCACATTATTTAGTCCTCTAGTAGCTTGCACAACATATTCCTTATCAAAATTATCTTTTGCTCTCTCATCAAACTCACCTACCATCTCTACTAGCCTTTTTATGCCTTGGTCTTGTCTTAACCCTCTACCATTTCAAACATTTCAAGGTAAGCCACTTGTTCCTCATCATTTCGAGATCATCCATCTCTTGTATTAGCTCAAGCAGTTTGGTTGTCTACCAATCACTAAATAATAAAAGTGAGGTTGGCAACTACAATGGTCAGCTCTAGGATTTTCTTATCAGTAGTCCTTATATTTTAGTTTACATACCTTCCTCATCCATGAGTGTTACTTTCAAAGTCTCTAATAACATCTTGAATACTAGGATTTAACGTTTTACACTACATGACTGCAGCTACTATGCACTCATCTAGCTCAATAGCAAAAAAATTACCCACAACGATTGGAAGTTGCACATAATATACACTCCCTCGTTGGAACTTTTACATTGATACCAAAATTAAGATGATATGCCTATAAGCTAAGTATCACTAGGACATCAATGAAAAGTCAATATATGTCAGGTTCCTTGAAATATCAAAGAGAGAGTAAAAGGGGGGCTTAGTGAGGGTTTTAGCAGATCTTCATGAGCTACTTGATGGATATTACACACCAATAAGCACAGCATGACCTAAGTCACCACTTGATATTATGCACAAGCAACAATCCGAGGTTACTCACTACAATCCTTGTTAAAGGGACTGATGAGAGTGGAGTATTTGAGAGTGTAAGGACTAATAACTAGAAGGAAAAGGTTCTGTAATATTCACTTGATGTTGTAGCTTACAATGGAGGGATTATTTATAGTAAGTTCCTAGGGCTACATTACTAAAAAAGGGAAAAACCATAATAACATGTACAATATGTTCTTCCTAAATTATTACAAAAAGGGGCAAAAATGTAAAGGAATAAAACAAGAATATTCTAGGAATGTGTGCTATTGTCAAGTGTCAGGAACATGTGTCAACTAGGCACTGGTTGTGCTTCCAGCAGAAAGAGACAAAATTGTACTATTAAGCTAGGTGTTCTATTAGGCCAAATGGGGATGGGTCCAAGATGAACTTGAGTTGGTCAAGGTATGGTATGATACACCTTTAGATTAGTCAAGGGAGGTAGGGACAAGTCAATCTAGGTTGTCTAAGCCTTGGGATCGAGTTGTTTTGGTATTCCAGGTGAAACTAATTAATACTTCCTTGGCTTAGATAATAGTGAGAGATTGGTAACAACTCGATTGATGGTGGAGATTGACCCTATGAAAGAAGATGGCCTCATCCTCGATAGGTTGGTTAGCTAGCATCCTTTGTATGAAGTTTTGATGTCTACGCACCCTAGCTTGGGTTATGAGATTAGCGGTTAGATTCCTATCACCATTTCAATTTTTTGTTGACTTTTCTTTTCTTTTTAGGCCCACACAAGCACCTACATTTTACACAAAGTCAAGTCAAGCAACTTGTTTTTTAAATGAGTTGATTTTTCAACCTTAAGTTGCACTTTTTAGTAGGTTAAATAGGTTATGTTTTCATAGCTCTACATATAAGGCTATTAAAGAAAAAAAGGAAAGAAAATAAAAAAGAAATGAGAGAAACGTACAAGACTTTGTCACCTTTTTATATATCAAAATAAAATGACCATACAAGATATTGAGGATACAATGATCTTTCAATACATATATATACATGTTATTGCATATCTATTATAGCTTGGTTATAATATTAGATTTTGAAAATCCACATGGAAGGCAAAGGTTAATATTTTTTAATTTGAAGGGTAAAATACTGTGATATCTTCTTAAAACTATTAAATTACATATTAACCTTAAATTTCTAAGATAACACACTTGCATAATTTAAAATTTTTTAACAATGATAAATTGTTATTTAATACTATCCCAAGTCAATCTTTTATATTATAATACAATTATAATAATTTTTGGAGTCAATTCTTTGCTTAATTTGACTCATGTTAACAAATGAAATATTGACTATAATAACGAAACTCTCAAATCAAATAACGAATTGGTTTAAAAGTATATATTTATATAAAATACTGATTTAATATTATATTGGGGGTTAAGTTTTCTAATTTAAACAAATTTTCAAGGAGTGTAAGTGCATTATCTTGAAACTTTAGGGATTTCAAGACAAGTTACCTATTAAATGGAATAGGTACATTAGATCTAATAAAATTATTTTATTATATCTAAACTAACACTAATTCAATTTATTTCATAAATAAAATGTAACTAATTAACTAGTCAACAAATATAGTTTTCATGTATTATCATTTTAATTTACCTTAATTTTATTGATTGAATCAAGTAGACCGGCTCTAAAAAGATGAGATCCAAACTACAGTAAGGAGAGTAGGAGACCTTTACAAAACTTATGTAGGAAATTGAAATTATTAGCCAAAAAAAGAAGAAGAGAAAACGCTCTTTTGTCTACCTATTTTTCATGGTGATTCGCTACTTTATTGGCTTCACCAACCATATGACATATTAAAGAAAATGTTCTTTCAACTCCCAAGTGACCTTTTGATGTAACTGATACCATCGCAATTTCCACCAGCTACTTGAATTTTTTTACTATTTTAAGCCTAGACATGTGAATCAGATTTGATATCAATGTCGCAAACATCCTTACACTTTAATCAATCTATCACCAAAAAAAAACCACCAAATCAAAATCCTTCTCTTTCTTTTATATATATATTAGAATGATTAGAGATGAAAGATCGAACTGGACTCATTATATTTAAAACTTAATATTTATGTTATCAAATTATAAGTTTTTTTCTTTTCTTTTCTTTTCTTTTTTTTTTTTTGTGAAATCTTCCTTTTTTAATATTTGCAATATGCTGCTTCTTTATAATTTATATATATATATATATATATGCAAATGTATTTAGAGGAAAAAATGGATAAATTATATAAAATAATCTCAATGACTAATGTCGTAGAGTGTAGAGAATTCGGGATGAATTAATTTGATGTAATAATTCACTCCTTCAAATGCTGTTGCATATCTCTTTCTCCTTATACTTCTCAATTAAGAATTTGCTTTTTACTTTTCTTCCTAACTATTGCTACTGTATAATATTTGAACTAATACATTCAAAGTATGTGTTTAAATATAGTCAAAATTTGAAAAAATATGAATATCCTCTCATCATAGAAACTTCTTGCTGAATCTATTCGTTATTAAGCTCAAACTCTATTCGGAAACAACTATCAAGACGCTCGAGTTTGACTTACTTTAGCTCATTTAAGTTTGATTTTTCTTTGAAAATATTTTTTTTTACTATATCCTAACTAAAATTTAAGTTTAACTTTGAGCCTGACACAAGATAATCATCTAAATATCATAAAATTCAAGCTTAACTTAATAAATTACTCGAAACACTCAAACTCTAATTGAATCAAATTTGAATAAACATCAAACAAAATTTAAGTAACTTTTAAGTTTGTCTAATAACTCATTACTTTTCTATAAAAATGTAATTAATATTAAAAAGTATGATATTTCCGGACTCCGTTTACACGGAATAGAATTGACTGAGTGGTTGACGAAAACATATCCTTGGCTTATTAAGATTTAAGCGTTCAATGCAATAATGTTTAATTATCTTTGAAGCCTAATCAGCTCATGTGTGAAAGAATCACTATAATGTGCCACACGGCGGACTTGCCTCGAGCTTCAAGGATTCCTTCTTCCAGGCAAGTTCCTTGCCTTATTGGCTCTCTCTCTCACTATACAAGACTTAAATCTTCTCGTTTTAACCCATGCGCAGGGAAGAAAAGCAAGACAAGTCGAATTCAAATTCAACCTTCACTTTCGTGTATTTTACTTAATCATACTGATTGTTTGTGTTGGATATAAACTTGTAAAAAAAATAATAAAAAGAAAAGATCGGCAATAATAGTCAATTGACGCATGAAAATGAAACCCTTGTTTTCATCTGCTCAGGAAAGATGCCAATTGCCAACAATTAGTCTGAAATTTATGATTTATTCGGATATTGCACATATATGGTATATATTATCGTATATTCTTACAATATTTCAAGATAAAATAATCCAGGAAAGTGCAATCCAATAAAAGAGAAGGCAACAAAATTGCAAATACATTGAAAATCTTAAAAGTTTTTTAGGGTTTAACAGTTGAATCCGAAAACTATCGATTTTAATAATAAAATACTAATACTCTTAAAAAATTCGTAGTAGACTACTACTATTCAATGTCATCTAGGGCTAATATAACATATTTTATTATTTTCCAAGCCGTATGAGATAAGATAGTAACGTCATACGGCATGCCAGCAACTTAAAAGCAGAAAAGGTTGAAATTAGTTTGGGAGTCCTCAATTGTCAAAAACCCACACTACCTTATTTGCTTATTCTTGGACTTGGACATAGCAACTTGGGGAATTTTTTCTTTTTTATTTAGATCTCTACATGTGGATCTAGTCTCCTGTAGAAATGTGGAAATCCCTTGAAGAGAAATATATATATATATATATATATTTAATAAAGGGAAAGCAGACAGAATGTTATTATTAAATAAAAAAAATACAATAATAAAAAAGACAATGAACCTTAACTTGTTTAAATAAAGTAAAAATTTCTTTTGTCTGCTTGATACTTCTTTTCACATTTTTCCTATCTCTTTCAAATATTTTGTAAAGTCATAATTATGATTGTAACATTATAATCATAATTGCATGATTATATTTTATTATTTACAATTATTAAATTAGTTTTTATAATGCAATATAAATAAAATAATAATTATGTTTATATTAATATAATATATTGTACATTGTTCCATACTAAATATTATGGATCTAAGTTATTATATAATATATTATAAATATATTATTGTATAGTATTATAATTTTATTAAATTAATATTTAAAATTTATCATAACATTATTATTCTACTCGGCTAATTATAATTGTGTCATAAAATGCCTTTATTACATAAGAATTTTAATATAGTATTATTATGAAAGTTAAGTAAAATATTTTTTATTTAATAAAATAAACGTTATAATTTTGTAACATAACTATATATTATTGTGTTATTTTACATTATAAAATTATACATAAGACCAGCATCGGCAATAGGTTTGATGGCAGTGATAGGTTCAACAATGGCTATAGTTTAGGGGCAATGTAGTGTGCTCTTCCATGAGCACCTATGTAAATGCTCATAAATGACTAATTAATAGCTATTAATGAAAGTCCGATCATTAATTTTCATCTAACATTTTTATTGATAAAGATTGTTTTTTTTTTTCCAGCTTTTATCAATAGAGATTGGATAGTTATGATATAGTCAATTTGTAAGTATATACAATAATAGCTATTTAAAATGATGGCAAGTAAAGTTAACATAAGTATGGAAAGCTTGGTGGTTCTCTAGACGTCTCTAGGCAAGAATTTTGCCAAATCCAAGTCAAGTAACCGACAAAACATTAAAATAAATAAATAAATAAATTGACATCATCCTATTGCTTTACTGAATCTATTTGTCGGATTAATTTAGTTAAGAGGAGACCGACATTCATTTTAACCTAAATTCGGTCTTTCACTTTTCATGGATTTTGTGTTTCCCTGGCAGGAGATTTCTTCTTACATGGTTTATCCCACATAAGGAAGCTAACATGGAATATTAGAGAACGACATACCGTATGTGAGAAGGAGACAGATACTCATGTAGACGTGGATTATGACATGGCTCATGAAGTTAGATGAATGTCTTATCAAGATGGGGATTGCATTAATGTCAACATGAATTTACCAAACCAAGTTAGTCATCATAGGGTAAGAAGATTCAAGATTGGATAAGGATGATGATCCACAGTTGAGTATGCGTAATTCATCTAATCTTGGTTTAATCCTTATTTAAAGTAAAATTAAAATGAGCAATATACAGAGTACTCTTGACTAATACCTAGCGGGTGGAATCAATAGATCAAAAGCACACAAGATGAAATTATGAAATTACATGATTTATGGGTGTTGTCTTTCTTTTATATGTTAAGGAATAATAATTAAATGTAAATTTGAAGCATATGAAATGGTCCCTTTTAAATGATTGTCATTAGATTTAGATGCGTACATGAGTTAAATTGGGGAAAACAATATAAATTCAAACTTAATCTTGATTTGAAAATTCAAAATTTGAGTTTAATTGATCTTAAAATTTAAGTTCAAGCTTAATTTAAAGTAATATATTTAAGCTAAATTTTGACTTGATTAAACTCATTTAGATTCGTTTATGTGTTATAGGGTGTGCAAGAACATTGTGTTATAGGGTATTAATGTCCTTACTTGCAAAGGGTATCAACATGACATTTAATAATTAAGGTTATTTTTATAAATACTACTTTATACATATTATATTCCACGTGCATTTCTAAACACATGAATAAATTTATTATTCTAATCATAATTCCATTCCATTCTTACATATTAAAGGTGTAAGAAAAATAGACTTTAAATCAAAATTGCAAAAAGATACTAGTGATTTGCAAAGGCATTTGACCAATTTAGATGCATACAAAGTATTTTTTTTTTTAAAAAGTATAAATTTAGTTTTCAACATTTGCTATTTTTTTTTCAGCTTCAAACCTAAACGTTTAATTTTTTGTATTTGACTTAATAACATTTACAAACGAATCATTTTAGTAATAATATTAATTTTTTTTTTGTTACAGAATGACATGTGGCATGATTTGATTATTAGAAATAAATTATTTCAACTAATCAAATTCCACCTTATGTCACTCTTAATGGAAAAATTAACAGCAAACAAATAACAAAATTGTCTGTAAACTTTTGCAAACGTAGAGGGTTGAAATAAAATAAATAAACATTTAAAATTAAAAAAAGTGATAAACGTTAAGAACTAAATTTATACTTTTCTATCTTTAATTCATTAATTATTGACTTGACCTTTATGCTTAACATAATTAAAGTCGAGGCTCCTCAAATTTGTTAGTTGCCTCATTATTCACTTATTGTACAATTTATTTATTTATTTTTTAGTAGCTAAGGTTATCATAGCTTGTATAATATTGAAACTATTCTCATATTAGGATGGACCATGTTTTATTCTCTTTATTCCTTTCTATATAAAATAGTTGGCTTCTACAATTATTTTATATTGAATATATTCACTATGATAATAATCTCGGATTACTTTTTGCTAAAATGAAAATGTATTTATTTGGAGTAATAAGATTATTCCATTAGTTGTAGAGAAAAAACATAATAAATATAAAGAAGAGGCATCTTATACCCAATAGCGAAGGCTTTAAACCAAGATTCTAGATGGTGGGATAAAGTATTAGTACATGCAATACATTGCAATCCTTTTTCATAGTTGGAAAAGTATTTATGATATACTGTTTTATTGAAGTTGTGTATACATGATTTTTTAGAAAAACTATTACTACAGCATTTTATATGATTATAAGTTTATCTTGCAAAATAATTTTTGTTAGCTTACGTTGATTAATGCATTTTCTAATAATCAAATACCAAAAACAAATATTTATGGAAGAAAATAAAAAATAATAATTTTCATTAATTGATGTAATTAATGGCATTATGTCGTACTATATTTCATTTATATTGATTTATGTTGGTTGAATATTATTATATGTTTGAGATTCCTGGAGTTATCCATTGAGTATCACTTGCATCCAATGCAAGTTTTCGTCTTCACTTAACATTAAAGGAGTGGTTTGACTTAGGATGACAATTTCAAGTGGAATGATAAAACATACACAAATTGTGTGAAATTTTTTTTTTGAAACTATCCACTGCTCTATGTACCAACCTAGGAAGAGAGACTACATGCTCTTAACGACAAACAAAAATAAATATCATACATGGAGTTAATATGGTTCATGAAACTTGAGAAAATTCCTATTAACCTCAACATAATTGCAACTTTATCAAAAACATTCTGCACATGGTTCCTTATGAATCCATTAACCAAAAAAAAAAAAAAATGCTTACATACCTTGTATATGCCTTTTTTCTGTTAGTGATTTGGGTAATTCTTTCAATTATGTTGTCAGCTAGGCTATACATCTCTAAGATTTCAATGTATTTTAGTAAGTGCTCCTTGATGCACCTTCGATTGCTATTGAAGAGTATAAGCTTAGAAATCACAAAGTTCTTGGCACAAAACGTTGCAACTATGAGCCAATGTTGGGGAGTTTAGCTCCATTATTCCAACCGAGGAATTGAATTGCACCTCTTTCAAGTAAATATCCAATTCTTCTTTTGTAATGAATGAAGATCTTGGAGTAAAAATAGTAACCTTTGTTGGGATGGTAGTAATTGGGTTTATGTTAGTTGGTGGACTTGCTATGTAGTGTATGGAGGACAATGCCTAAGGATGAAGAGCCTCTAACTTAAAGTCTTGTGTTCTCAACCTTAGATGTAGTGTTTTTTTTTTCAATAAGAATTATTGGTATAAGAGCTATATCATCATTGCCTTGAGGAGTATCTTTATTGGTTATAGATACCACGATTATATGAACTAGTTAAGTGGCATTCTGATGTGTAGTAATGATAGGATGGATAACAAAGTGCCTACTACTTTGTCATGCAATAGCAACGATAATTATTCCTAAGATGAATCGAGTGAACAATACGACGAACTGGTTTAAGGCATTAGTCTTCTCTTATATGGTCTGCATCACTTTCTTGTCTTGCATTAGGATTGCTATAGCTGCTATTCTCTTGCAATTACAATATTACGTTTTATTTAATGATGTAGAGATTGGTTTTACGCTCTTGAGAACCCCCATCGACTTGAACAGTTGGCCTTCTTTTTAAAGCCATTGGTGTGTAGTCACTTCTCTTCCCTAGTGGAGTTGATAAATGTAGATGTGTAAGGTTGTTTGGTATGTATAGTGTGAGTCACATGCTTCTTGTGATGTTAGAGGAGTGATGAGATTTAGGATGACAACTTCAAGTAATTTATGAGATAATAATGGTTTAAGGAAGAGGAACATGCAATTGCAACAAGTTTGCACGCTTGTGTGATGGTTGAAAGAGCTTGAAAACTTCAACTTTGATGTTCTTGGTCCTTAAAGTAAAAACACTTTGAATATGGGGAATTCTAAATCTTTGATCTTAAGTTTAATTTCTGAGCTCTGATGCTTGAAAACTAATTTGTTGTTCATCCCTTTTTCTCTAAAGTGGGAAATTGTGCAATACTTGGAGTATATTTATCAATGGAGTATTTGGAGAATTATTTAAGTTGTCACATCAGCAATTTAAACAACTCTATTATCTAAACAACTTTCTATTATATCAATGAAGTACTTAAAGAGTTGTTTAGGGTTAAAATTTTGACACTTTTCAAGACAAAAACTAGACTCAAAGAATAGAAAAAGAAAGATGAATAAACACCCCTAATAAACATGAGAATATGTACTAAGCATTGGTTTTTGTTTAAGTATCTTGGAGTATTTGAGATTTATCAAAAATATTGGAGTGCTTGGCATGGGAACATGTGTTTGTTGATAAATATGCTTTTATAATTCTTTGTAGTTAATAATCACCATTCAATCATTATGATGATTGACACATAAGATCATTAAGGTTTCTTAGAGCCTTTCATGGGCTTTTTGGTCTTGTAAATGATCCTTTTAATGATATTATCGATTCAACTAATCAGTCTAGATTATTAAATCCGATTATATTTTTAGCTTTCTATAATATACTAATTAAATAACATACATTTATAAATTCAATTAAAGAGTTATATCGATATATTAATTAACTCTCAAAAAGTCAATAAAATGCATTTAAACAAAATAGGAAATGCAAAAACATCATCCTTTGATGGAAGGGTATCAAAATCAAGAAAAGGTAAAAGCAAAGCAACCTTAGCAATCCCTTTTAGTTTTGAACCCATGTTCTCTGGTGCACATAAACTGCTCTGGCAAAAAATAAAAGGAAAAGTTTTTACAACATATACTAGATTTTTATGTTGTTGCGTCCTGATTCGGAAAACAGATATAAGAGTCATAAATAATCATCATAAATGGGCCTATATGTTTAAATAATCTGTATATTAAAGATTTTTACCGCTGATTTTCTATTTATTAACCGATGATATTCAGATTCTTAATATATAAGACTTTATGATAAAATTTCCACACATTTAAGCAGTGTTTTAATACAATAAATCACTTATTGCCGTATAAAGAGCTAGGAATTTATATCAAATATATATACATATATAATATTTTTTTATGTAACAATATATAGTTAGAAAAAAAGAATAAAGTAAAAATAGAAATACCATATACTAAATAATCATTTTCCCCACGTTTATATTGTACGAAAGATTCTACTTATTTCTAACTTTATTCAAATCAAGTACTTTCCTTTGCTATTCGTCTAACGTACTCTCTCTCTCTCTCTATCATACAAACAATCCACCATAAGGAAATCCCTAATTTCTCGATCACAACGAGTCTCTCTCTCTCTCTAAAACTCTCTAGTCTCTTCCTTAGTCCAAATCACCATCTTTTTCTCTCCCAAGCCTCCCACTTCTCTTCATTTAAACCTCCAAACCCCACTTTCGTCCACGCATTCTCCAATTCCTGGATATTCCACCTTCGTTTTCCTTCAAAAATCCCCAAGTGGGGGTCTTATTTTCTTTCCAGTGATAAAGCCTCTAGGTTCCTAGCTACTGGACATCTATGTGCGGTGCTGAGATTAGGAGATTAGGGCTTGTGGATTACTTTTCTATAAGAACGATTTGTGGTGCTGGATAGATTGGTTGCTTCTTAAGAATTAAATGCTTGAGGTTGGGGATCTAGGGTTTTCAAGCTTTGTGGTTGTTGCTTTAGTTTGCGTGTTGTTTCAGGTCGTGATCGGGTTAATTTGTCGCAAACAATGGCGCCAGACGGCCGCAAGAGAGGAGGAGATCAGGAGGTTGTTAGCTCTAGCATCCGAGGAAGATGCTAGAGCTGAATTGGAAGCTTTATCGGGATATAGTTATCGTTATGAGGTTGGTGTTGGCGTAACGGATTCGGTTAGTCCAGCTACTCATCAATGCGCTGTTTGTTATAGCCCGACAACCACCCGGTGCAAGCAGTGCAAAGCGGTTAGATACTGGTATGATTATTACTTTTCGGTTTCTCTGTAATGTAAATGGTATTGAGATTTGGATTAGAAGGGAATGCCTTTTACTCTATCTTTAAGTTATTGTGTGTAACTGATATGAAGTTTCGTGTTTGATCTCGGTTTAATTGATGAAATTTTTGTGCTGTTAATGAGTTTGTGCAATTTGCGAATATCGGGTAGAGTTATACTTGCGTTCCAGCAATTTATGGTGAGAATTTTTTATTTTTCTTTTTTTTTTTTCTGGAACATTCAAATACCCAGGAAAGTTCTTGTCGTGTGATAAGGTGAATGTTTTTAATTATTAGACTATTCACCTTGATGCAGTTAACCTCCTTTGCTATCGAGTGTAATAGGAACTGTATGAATTTATTGGAATATTTTTGATGTAGAGGGGGTTTGTTGCATATTCAGCACTCAGAAGTTTTCTCTAGATGAAACCCTGTGATTTGATGACTTGCAGAATCTGAAAATTCTAGAGTTGGTTTTTACACTTGGGATGTTATAGTTCTTGCATTATGCTCCAGGGGAAAAAAAAGATACTTATTAGTACGTGTAGTATACTGAGATGTGACCTAGATGGCAATCTAACCTAGTGTCCTTAACCAAGAAAGGGAACATGCCCCAGCACGAGAACACGGGTGCTGACCTGGTGAAGAGTGACCTCTGATTTCTTCTCATAGTTACCTGCTTCAAAGTTATTTTTCCTAACAATTCCCCACATCCCTTATGCAGACTTTAGTACTGCTGCTTAGAATTCTGATGCGATGGTTTGATGGAGACCCTCTTACTCTTTGGGAGATCAGGTGTTATGGAACTAAGATATGATTAGCTTTTATGTTGGTAGAGATAGATTGGATTGTTTCTGAAGCTTAAATGGAGAGACAGATCCTAGACTGACTGCCCTAGCTGATTGTTGTACTAGATTTTTATAATGACTGATGAAATTTCCAGTTTCTCTTTTCTATGTCAAAGTGAAGTCCTTCCATTGAATTGTTGTGCTGTAAAAAGCAGAGAGGTCAGCCTTTTAGTAGATTGGTTCATATGTCTCTGCAACGATATAAACATTTATTTAATCTTTTAAAAACATGTATTTAAGCATGTTTGGTGTTATCTTATCGAGTCTTCAATACTAGTATTCCCTTAGTTCCTTTGAACTTTTGTATTCTTCAGCTCTGGCAAGTGTCAAATCATTCACTGGCGGCAAGGTCATAAGAATGAATGCCATCCTCCTGAAGCAGGGACTGATTTTGGCCAGAGGGTTGCAGAAGTTGAACAGAACATAAGCTATGATCATAGAAATGAAAATGAAGGCAGGGAATTTTCGAAAGTGTCTGCAGCTTTTAGTGGGAAACCAGTGCCAGTGGACTCCAGATTCGCAGCTAAAGTACATGGTTTGAAGGATGGCATTGAACAAAATTTGAAAGCAGAAAATTCTTTTAACGAATCTTCTGTAGCTGCTTCTTCAGGCTTCTCAGAGTGCGGTGGTTGTATTGAATTATCAGATGATGATGATTCTTCTTGTGGAAGTAACACCTCAAATGATTCAGAGAAGTCAGATGAACATCTATCAAACCATAGAAAATATGACAACGTAGGACCAAATTCTGCTGATCATAACATGCTACAAGCTGAGCGAGTATCTCCAAAATTTGCTAGTCTGGTTAACTCAGTGGGTAGTTTTTCAAGTTTAAATTATCTGGAGCCTCGCTTTGATGATTCTAAAGGTCATTATCAGTCAACACCTTCTGGCTTGAGTAACAATGTCGTGCAGAATGGTTTGCCTGGGGAGCAGTCAACCAGCTCATCTGGTTTCTGGGAGGATGCTTTGGATTCTGTCAAGCCAAGAAACAGTGTACATGGTAGTTATACTCTTTCTAATTGAGCTCAGAATGTTGTATCCTATAATGATATACATTTATATTCTTCTTTAATTTCTACAGAGAATAATAAGTTTTCTCAATATGCAGTAGGTACCAAAGAAGAAAGCATCTTCCATGACATTCATCCAGCCAAGGAGGTTGGTGATGCAACAACAATGCTGGATAAGGTGGAGCCGAAGGTTTCAACTACCCTAAGATCTCCATCATTGAAAGTTGAAGGGAATGGAAAAAGGGATGATAGCTACAACAATGTTTCTGACCTACTGACGTCCACAGAAGCCAGATCTTCTGTCTCCATGCAGGCTAATATGTCTTCTAGTGCTTCCAGTGATTCTGCTAGCAGATATTCCTATGACTCTGGTGCTGCTCTAAGCTCAAGCAGCAAAAGGTCCAATGGCACTGCTGATGTTGCACCTGCGCCCATTAAAGAGAAGCTTAAAGGCTCCAAGCTCTTATCATTGTCCAACCCTTCTAGTGTTCTTGCATATGCCAATGAAGAAGAGCATTCTTTACCACAGCGTATAACAACCAAAAAGCCTGATGAGGTCCAAGCTACTCGTTCTTTATCCTCTGTGGCTGCAGGTTCTGCAAAACGTATGAATAGTTTGCCAACATTTTCAGAGAGGGCTGGAGATCAATTGAAAGGTTCCATGTTATCCAAACATCAGTCCTTGGGAGGCACGAGTGACATATCCAATGAAGAAGAGCATTCTTTACCACAGCGTATAACAACCAAAAAGCCTGATGAGGTCCAAGCTACTCGTTCTTTATCCTCTGTGGCTGCAGGTTCTGCAAAACGTATGAATAGTTTGCCAACATTTTCAGAGAGGGCTGGAGATCAATTGAAAGGTTCCATGTTATCCAAACATCAGTCGTTGGGAGGCATGAGTGACATATCCAAAATCTACACTTACAAGGTTTTGGGCTTAATCTTATCTATTATATATTGTCTAGATGAAAAATTGTTTCTTATGGTGCTTTATGTGACCTGTATGTCTCACAGGGACTCTTTTCTTATGAGTTCTTTGTCAAGCTTTATACGTGGAAATACGTGGCATTACACCCTTGTGGACTGATAAATTGTGGGAACAGGTAAACACATGGCTTTCAGACTATTAAAAGGTATTCAACACGATGCTAAATAATTTCTTTCTCTTATTGGGAGGAAAAATACAGATATTTGCACTTTCACGAAACACATAGTAATCTCTGATTGTTTTGTCATAGAGCTCTTTGAGCTTTTAGCTGTAGCATGATCTCATGGAAATAAAACCATGCTAATGGGTATTGTGTGTTTTCCAAGTTATCCCTGGCAGAAATCTTTACTCAGAACACTCACCTGGCTTATTAGCCTTTAAACCTTTGTACATTTTTACAAGACTGATGAGATTTGTCTTTATTGATTGTTGGCAGTAATTTTACAATTTTTTCAGATGGAAAATATCTGCTGAAGATTTACAAATCTTTTTTTTTTTTTTTTTTGTCAGTTGTTATGCGAATGCTGTGTTGCAGTGCCTGGCATTCACTCCTCCTCTTACTGCCTACTTCCTTCAGGGGCTACATTCTAAATCATGTATGTTGCTTTACAAACTTGCTCAAAGCTTGTTTGTTAATTTTTGATGTATGGAAACTCCATGATAGACCATATTTGTTATGTCAGGTGCAAAGAGGGATTGGTGTTTTATGTGTGAGTTTGAGTCTCTTATTTTAAAGGCAAAAGAAGGAAATTCTCCAATATCTCCTATTGCAATTGTTTCCCAATTGCGGAACCTTGGAATTCAACTTGACAGTGGGAAAGAGGAAGATGCCCATGAGTTCTTAAGGTGACTTCCTTATCCTGAGAGCGTTTGATTTCAGTGCATGTTCTTTAAATTCTTCTTTGGTTTTGTTCTACCTGGCTTTTAATACTTTTTACTTTAGGTATGCTATTGATGCAATGCAGTCTGTTTGCTGTATGGAATCATGTGAAGCAAAGTTTGATTCCTCTGCAGAAGAAACCACTTTGATAGGTCTCACATTTGGAGGCTATCTTCAGTCAAAGGTTAAAACGTTCACTAGGCTCTTCCATGTTACTTCTCTGTTTACTGTCTTTTCTTGATATACGGGGGATATAATATTGCTTTCGCATGTAGATACGATGCAACAAGTGTCAAGAAAAGTCCGAGCGGCATGAAAGAATGATGGATATGACTGTTGAAATAGAGGGAGATGTTGGAACGTTGGAGGGTGCTCTTCGGCAATTTACAGAATCTGAGATTCTTGATGGTGAAAATAAGTATCAATGCCTCAGGTGGGTCATTTGTTGGCTTTTGCCTTGTCAATCAGTTTTTGAGTTGTATACTTTTCAATTGGTGTTGGATGAATGTGTTTTTAATTGACATGCCTTAAATAACGGATATGTTCACTGGCTTCACTATGCATGCTTTGTGGGTAAGGTACTATATCAAGAAGAAAGGCCTGCAATTATAAGGCATAATTATGTTACTCTGGAACATTTAACAGAAGAGGCTTTTGCCATCAAGATACCTTAATATGGATATATTATTTTTGAAAACAATCTACTAATTATCCTGATCATCCTCCCTCTTTTTCTGTCAAGTGAAGATGATCTGGGAACTGCTTCCTAGTGGTGGAGCTGTGAGTTAATAATGCTTAGTGTGTGATAAGATTATGTCATCACCTGCTCCCTGACTCTCTACACCGTGCTGCCATAGGTACCAGGGATGTAAATTTTATATATTATTAATCTGTTTCAATTGATTCATCTGCTAAAGCTCAAAGAGAAGAATATAAAACCATCCCTTTTCAGAACATACACAAGCATAAAAAGAAGTGAAAAAAGTGAAGTGTAGAAGTTGTGGTTTATTGTGTGTTTGTGTTGCTTTCAACCATGTAAGTATGTGTTAAGTCATGTATGTTAGTATGTGTTAGTCATGTATGTCAGTATGTGTTAGTTGCAGGGCGGGTCCGCGGGTTGACCCCCCTGCCTGCAAAAAAAATGCAGGGCGGGCCAAAAATTTTGGCCCATGCCTGCTTGACCCGCAGGGCGGGGTGGGCAAGTTTCCGCTGGCGCGGGTTGGCCCGCTGACCGGAAAAAAAAAAAAAATTTGCTGTGCTGACTTGCTGCTGTCAGCTGTGCCTGTGTCTGGTGGACTGAGGACGACTGACGACCAACAACTGACGACGTGGCGACTGAAGTGAAGAGACAGGGACAGCACCGCAGCAGCTGAAGACTTTAGACTTCGGCGAGGAGTTGAGGACGACTGGAACGACACTTGACAGCACCGTCCGCAGCACTCAGCAGGCAGCATGCACGGACGCACCACGCATGCAGCAGCCCACACCACAGTCACACTCAGTCAGTCACACAGTCACACAGTCACACTCCCTCGGCCGTCGTCCGTTGTCCTTGACTCCACACTCAGAGTCACCTCACAGACCAGAGATGACAGCACAGTCGTCATCCTCTTCCACTTCCACAGGAATAGCCATTCGTTCTCTTAGTTCAATCCCGTCTTATTTGCTGAGCCTAGTGGAGTTGCCTGTGTGAGGCATAAAAATTGCCTTCCAATCCCTGGACTCTTTCTTTCGTCATAATGATTTGTTTTATACCCGAGTGAATTGAATCATTCCTTTATGTGGGAACGTCGATCTCTAAATCTTCCATCTATAGCGTGGATGGATAAGCCTGAAGGTGCTACTAAGTGGTCTAACTATAATACCCTTCCTGGAATGGGTAAATGGGAAAGCTTTCCTATAAGGCCTTTCTTCGGACTCTTTTACTTGGTTGGGACTTCTAAATAGTGGAGACACTGCTGCTACAAGTCCATTTCCTCAGCCTCACAGTCACAAACAAAATCTAAATCTAAAAGAAAAAAAAAAAATTGCGGGTTGTCGTGGGCCAGCCCGCATTGGCCCACGGGGTGGGATGGGCCGATTTTGCTGACCTGCCAAACTTGCGGGCCAGCCCGCGATGACCCCTGGGCAGGTGCAGGTCGGGGCGGGCCAGCCCATTTGGCCCGCATTACTGGATCTAGCTGTTTCCATGGCTTATGTTGTGTAAGTGGGGGGAAGTTATGGTCAGTTAGGGATATGTTAGTTATTATGGATTAGGGAGTTACATGTAATCCTAGAAGCGAAAATAGGGACTTTTAGTTGAGTACAACTGCTGATTTACTCTTGATATATTGAGCAGGAAAGAAAGAATAGGGAAGTCCCATGCTAGAAGAAGATTTTCTGAAGAGATTGGGGGGGGTGGGGTGGGGGTGGTGGGTGGCGTTGGGAGTGGGGTTCTTACTTAATGAGTCCTAACTGTAGTTCCACATGATCCTATAACAATTTGGTATCATAGCCAGTTTTCTTGTAGGAATTGAAGCAACTTAAGCAGCAATTCAAAGCATTTTTGGCTAAGTACAAGGAGGATCAGTCACTTTTGGAGAGAAGATAACAGCAGATTGTGTTTGCATTTAGCAAGTCTTACCTGTGAGGATCAGGGTATGGAGGAGGAGAAACCAGATAAGGCCAGTAACAACGGGAACCGATCTGGCAAAGGGAAAAACAGCATTGGGTGGAGAAGAGAGGACCGTACTTATCCAAAAAAGGGGATCATTACTCCTAAATTTTTGAAGTTAGACTTTCCCCAAGGACAATGGCAACATTAGACCTGATAGGGTGGCTCAACCAATGTGAACATTCAAACATCAAAAGACTGAGGAGGAAGAATAGGTAGAGTTGTCAGCATCAAGGAGCCAAAAACTGATTTTATGGTCCCTTCCTGTTGAAGCTAAAATTTGGGTGGTTGCTTATTGACTTACATTATCTTCAAATGTCAAAATTGGCCCTTTTTTGCATGTGTCCTATCTTAAAATATATATATGAAGTGTGCCTCCATAGCCCATTGTCCCTGACATTCACCAAGGGCATGTCATTACTACTCCCAAAGTGATCATAGAGGTGTGCAGACTTGCTGCTATACCAGAAATGTTGGGGCATTGGGATGGCTACTCTGGTGAATGCTTCTTGGGAGGACACTAACATGTTATGCCAATGCTTTCCAACTATCATGCATGGCGTCTCTGTGTTGTTTTCGGCCATGTATGTTTGTATGTGTTAATCATGTATGTCAGTACGTGTTAGTGCCATTGTAGGTTATTGTGTGCAAATAAGTTGCTGTTTTTATGGTGGTTTTTATGTAAGTGGAGGGAAGTTATAGTCAGTTAGGAACATGACAGTTATTAGGGATTAGGTAGTTATCTTATGTGTAATCCTAGTAAAAATAGAAACTTGCAGTTGAGTACAACTGCTGATGTATTCTGGATATATTAAGCTAAAAGGAAGAAGGAAAGAGAGGTCCTTAATCCACTGAAAAAAGAAAAAAATTAATTTTTTCTAAAGAGATTGTAAGGTTCTCTATTACTGAGCCCTAACCCTTATTTTACACAATCCTGTAACATAATCATGGCATATAATTTTATATTACCTCAGATAACGTGTACATATCCTTCTAGGGTGCATTGGCTGATATGATGGACTTTTGCTGGGTTAAGAGTATTATGTCCATTGATTTTTTATTGGTGATCGATGGTCTCTCATAAAAGCAGTAAGATCTGAATGCATTTTATGTAGGTGGAGATTTGGGAAGTACAACTGACATTCTTATTATTGTTATTTGGTTAGATGCAAATCCTATGAGAAGGCTAAAAAGAAGTTGACCATATTGGAGGCTCCAAATGTCCTCACAATTGCATTGAAGAGATTCCAGGTAATTTTTTGTGCTGAGAATGTTAGATGTTTCCATACTTCTGTTTGTTTGTGATCTAATTCACATATTCCTAAACAGTCAGGTAAATTTGGGAAGCTCACCAAGTCAATTCGGTTTCCAGAGATCCTTAATCTGGCTCCTTACATGAGTGGGACAAGTGATAAATCGCCTATATACAGGCTTTATGGAGTAATCGTCCACTTGGATGTCATGAATGGTGCATTTTCAGGTCACTATGTGTGCTATGTCAAAAACCCTCAAAATAAATGGTTCAAGATTGATGATAGCACGGTAAAATTATTGAACTTTACAAAGTTACCTGTGGTACTAGTATGAGTAAACTTTATTCCTTTTTCCATCTAGAAATCTAAAAAATATACGTTCTTTATTTCCATTGTTCAGATTTGTGATAACCTTCTGTCCCTAGGATTTTGGCTTATTTTAAGATATTGATCTGAGATTGGCATTAGATCCTCTTATTGACTGCCTGCTGTGTTGACTAAAATTGTAGCAGCTTGTGTAAAGAATATTCTTGCATGGCGGTGGAAATTTTGTTTTTGTTAGTGTTTTTATTATATTATATAGTATCTGCTGGTGAGGCTAGATTGCTGAGACCATCAATGATTGCCTAAATAAAACTAAAATAAATCTTGTAGTGTCCATCAGACAAACTGGTCAATCACTGGGCTGCATTTTTGCTTTGTGGATTTACATCTGATCTATTGATGTTGTTAGGGAGGATTAAGTGATATCAATATATTAATTTTTTTTGCTATTGCTGTAAAGGTAACACCGGTGGAACTTGCACGTGTCTTAGCTGCAGAGGCTTACATGCTTCTCTATGCCAGGTAAATTCATTTGTTTGAAATGCTGTGTGAACTAGAGGTTGGTATTGTTGGTTTACTAAATTTGCTAATTTGATATTTCCTCAGGTGCTCACCAAGGGCTCCTAGATCTATGAGGAATAGCAAAATATCCTCTGATCCCAGGCAGAAAGGAGTTTCTATAAGAAGTGTTGAAAATATTGCGTCCTTGAACAATAGATCAAGGGCTGCATCTCTGGGTGATCTGTACCACAACTCAACGTCTTTTGATACACCAGGGAACGTTGACAACTTTTATTTGCAATTTCACCGGATACAAAAGATTTTAGGAGAAGATTCTAGTGATAGTTCTTCTCTATTTAGCAGCAATTCCGATGAAGGTTCTTGCAGTACCGATAGTACACGGGATTCTTCTAGTGCTGATGATCTTTCCGATTATACATCTGGGGATGGAGTACGTGGTTGGAACAGCTCTTTGAAGGGTTCCTCCGATTCTGACACTTCTTCATCGTCTTCCTCTCCCTCGTATCCGGGAAAGGCACAAATGACCAAGTTGGGGCCACTAGCTTCTGATTTGTCAGGAGCTTGCAGATCTCAAACAGATTGTGAAGATCCAATGTGCAGAGATTATCGGCCAGATACGCTGGTGAATACGGAAGGAGCAAGAAGTTTTACAGTTTTGCATTCTGACATGACTAAGCAATGTAGAAAGTTAGATAGTAGGAGTAGTTGTAGGGAAACTGATTCCGAGAGATTAGCATCTGCTAATGGCTTGGGCGATGTAAAGTCTCTTTCTTTTAGAAAATCAGCAAGGAAAGAACAAATTGAGTAATTAATCAAGAAGAATGAGGGAGAGGTTCGGTAAATAAGGGTTGTATTTAACGCACTTGCTTTGCATGTGATGTCTTTGTGAAGTAGAGGCATTGCAGTCGCCTTTTTTGCCGTGTCTCTCGTTTCACATTCTATAATTCTTTTACTTAAAAGTGGTAAAGACACCATTTTGGGAGATGAACTAATGACGTGTGTGTGTGTGTGTGTGAGAGAGAGAGAGAGAGAGAGCTAGATTATAAATATCCTTAATTAGTCAATAGGTCTTTTGCTTATACTAAGCCCCTATAACTTTCAAGAATATGCGTAGGTACGTTTAATATGATGAGATGATGATGATTGTTGCTATTAAATGTCTAGTGTAACATCTTTTAGAGCTCATAAGCCTTTGTTGAGGGTTTATGAGAGATGTCACTAGTTATGTGGTAGGAGTAGGGTGTGGTGTTGTGTTGTGTGTAATATTTGTTGTGGTGGAGTGTTGTATTGCGTGTGTATTTATTAGGGTGATTGGTTTGTTTTGTGGGATTCATAAGGGGATGTGTTGTGTGTGTATTTATTAGGGTGATTGGTTTGTTTTGTGGGATTTATAAGGGGATGTGTGCTGGTGTTCTATAAGGGTATTTTTGGAATTTCTATGACCTTAGAAGTGGCTATTTAAATAAGACGTGGAGGGAATAAAAGGTGGTTATGACTATGGTAGAAGAATAATAGAAAATAAAAGAGAGTTAAGGGTTGAATGTTCTTCCATTTTTTGGAAACCTTAGCTTGGATGAGAAGTGCCAAAGTTGTGGCGATTTGCTTCTCTATCAAGGATCATTTCATTTGGTAATTGTTACTCTATCTTGAATTCAACTTAGTGGTTATAGTATAGATCCTAGTTCCTTTGCTTGTTTCAATTGGCATCATCTATGGGAAACAATTGGGAGGATGACTAGGATGGAGTCACGAGTTGAAGCTATTGAGAAAAATGTCCATGAAATTGGTGAGGAAGTGCGTGGATTTTTGAGTTTTATCATCAGATCGAAATAGTGGAGCAAAATATAAATGTGAATTTTCAAGGTATTGAAAAAAGGATTTTTAACATGGAAATAATGATTCATGATTTGTGGATAGATCGACAGAAGGAAGCATGGTCCAAAGAGAAGGCCTTTAGTTTGGTTGAGTTAGGGTTTCGACCAACTTTTGAACAACATTTGTAGGTGAATAGAGTTGAACGAGTGGAGATATTGGTGGAGGATGTTGACGATCAAGTTCAGACGAATGTTAGAACAATAGTGCTATCAGTGATCGATGAAAGTGCTTTGGTACACTGGATCACTATGGTTGAGCAGTACTTCGAAGTGCAATGTGTTCACAAGGAAAATAAGGTGGCTCTTGCTTCCACTTGCTTGTGCGGCCGGACGATATATTGGTACAACTAGACTGGTAAAGTATGAAATCAGAGCTACTCATAAGTTATGATGGCTTAATCTCCAGCAATCCCTTTGAGAGTTTATCCACTATTTGTTAGGAAACAACTATTGCTAGTTACATGGAGGATTTCAAGGGCCTTACTTCTTAAGTTAATTGAGATGTAGTTGCTGGGATATTATTTGGGTAGTTTGAAGGGTAAGATGCAGGTGAGAGTACATACATTTTGGCCGATCACCTTGTTGGAGGCTATTGAGTTATCCCTCAGTGTTGAACAAGAGTTTGCATGTGGAGTTGTGGTGGTTCAGAAGGGAGGAGAGGATGGTAAACCTGTACAATGCTAACCATATCAAAATATGGTGTATTTGAATCTAACTTAGTCCAATTTCAATCGGTCTTTGGTGAGCTCTCCTCGGTCCAGCATATTAGTTGATAGTGGTTAGCGATCTCATCCACTTTCTAGCTGCTCGCAGTCAATAGATAAAGGTGGAGTTGGTTGGCATGGGACTGGGGGAACTAGCAACAACAGGTTGGTGGTGACCATAGTGGGATATGTGAGGACATGTCATCGATTGACATCTCATTTGTTTTAGTTTAGTATGCGTAAAGATGTTATTTTGATGCTACATGTGCTATTTGCCAATGACAGAAGGTTCAAAATGTTTCTCTAGTTGGTTTACTTTCTCCTCTTCCTATCCCTTAAGCTATATGAGAGGATATTTCTATGGATTTTATCATCGGGCTTCATAAATCTAAAGGGTATGAAGTAATCTTTGTGGTGGTTGATCGGTTTTCGAAATATACTCATTTTCTCCTCCTTAAACATCCATATACAACTCAGTTGATGGCTTAGATTTTTATTAAAGAGGTGGTTCGTCTTCATGGTTTTCCCGCACTATTGTTAGTGATTGTGATCCTCTCTTTGTGAGTAATTTTTGGCAACGATTATTTATTCTCCAAGGCACTTGATTGCATTTTATTATGGCTTATCATCCAGAAACGGATGATTAGATGAAAAATCTTAATTGGAGTCTTGAGTGTTATCTTTGTTGTTTCGTTGGGGATTGTCTTAATGTTTGGGCTACTTGGATTTCTTAGGTGGAATACTCTTATAATACCTCATATCATTCTTCTCGGCTGGCATGATGCCCTTTGAGGTGGTGTATGGGTATGCTCCTCCCTCTCTACCTTCTTATTTACCAAATGAAGTTGCGAATGTTTTGGTTCGGGTGGCTCTTCGTTCCTGTGATGATATTCTCTTGCAACTAAGGTCTAATTTGGAGAAAGCTCAGCTTTGTATGATTGTTAATGCTAATTATCATCATCAAGATGTGGAATATCAAGTTGGTGATTAGGTCTTCTTACGTCTTCACCCTCCTCATTCTTCTAAAGTGGTTCCTAAATCTTTTACTAAACTTTAGCCATGATTTTTTGGGCCTTTTCAAATTAAAGCTTGTGTGGGAAAGGTAGCTTATAAGTTATGTTTGCCTTCACATTGCTGCTTGCTCTTGGTTTTTCATATATCTCTCCTCAAGCGCTCTCATGGCTCATTTCCTCTTATGCAAGACCTACCTTTGGATATTTCTAGTGATGAGCTTGTTCCTATTTGTTATCCTTCTCAAGTGTTGGGTTGCCGTTTTATTATTCGAGATGATCTTAAGGTTTCCCAAGTTCTCATTCGTTGCGTTGGTTGTTCTTTTGCTGAGGATTCTTGAGTTGATACTAAGGAAATTATGCTTTTATTCCCTGATTTTGTCCTTAAGGACAAGGATGTTTTCTTAAAGGGGGGTCTTGTAAAATCTTCTAGAGCTCATAAACCTTTGTTGAGCGTTTATGAGAGACATCATTGGTTATGTGGTAGGAGTAGGGTGTGGTGTTGTGTGTAATATTTGTTGTGGTGGAGTGTTATGTTGCGTGTGTACTTGTTAGGATGATTGGTCTATTTTGTGGGATTTATAAGGGAGTGTGTGGTGGTGTTCTATAGGGGTATTTTTGGAATTTTTGTGACCTTAGTAGTGGCTATTTAAATAAGACGTGGAGGGAATAAAAGGTAGTTATGACTATGGTAGAAGAATAACAAAAAATAAAAGAGAGTTAAGGGTTGAATGTTCTGGAAACCTTAACTTGGACAAGAAGTGCTAAAGTTGTGGTGATCTACTTCTTTGTCAAGGATCATTTCATTAGAAAATTATTATTTTATCACAAATTTAGCTTAGTGGCTGTAGTGCATATCCTAGTTCCTCTGCTTGTTTCATTTAGAGTAGTATGTAAAAACTATGCTAGTCATTGCAAATTTAAACATATACTAATCTTTGCTTCATCAGATTATTCATAGACGTTTCAAGAAAATGACATAAAAAGTTTATCAGTTTTGCATTTTCATTTGAGCTGTAAGCTATATTGAAGTCAACAGAGATCGATGGCTAAAGTCCATTGAGAATAAATAAATCATAACAATAATGTTGCATTTTACCGAGAATTTCATAATCAAGTCAATGTCCACAAAAATTTCATCAACTCTCTACTTCCTTTTCTTATTTTGAATTGGGGCATTTAGATTTCATTTTTTTGTAAGTGCTTTTAAACCATTTTTCACCATTTGTCCTTAGATAAAATAATAAATAAATATTAAAATAAAGAAAACATATAGTCAATGGGAAAGTGTTTGTGTAGAAGTTTAAATATATATATATATTTAAAAAATCAGGATATAAATACTCATTTTAAAAATTAATAGAATTAAATACATATAAAGCAAGCATAAGGGTACATTTCAAATTTACCCATAAAACTTCATCCGAGCTGTAAGCCAATTTAACTGCCAAATATTGATAGTTAAACTGAATTAGGAAAATAATCATTCAATTGATGATTTAGAAGTTCTACATTAGGATTTTGATAATTAGGGTTGGAAATCCTAAATTTGGATAACAAGAAATTAAAAGACTTTTGATGGAAACCTTAATGTTGTTTCAATAGAATATAAATGTAATTAATTACAAGTTTGATTCATAATTAGTTTGACTTTAGTACATGGGTGGGATAAATTAATGGTTTTTAGATGTTATAAAATATAATTGAACTTAAGTGAGTTGATCAAAATCTTGTAGCTCAAATCCCCTTTCATTGGGGATTGTTTTAGGGGAAGCTCGTAAGGAGGTGGTTGATTACTTAACAGGGCAATTTAACACTCCAAGGTTAGGGTTGATCAACTAACCCTTTTATTTAGGGTTCCATGGTCAAATTTTAACTTTTAAGTACCCCAATAGAACATCCTTGTATCTTGAACAACCAAGGGCTAAAATTGTGATTCTTTTTATTTGTGTTCAATCCTAGATTTAATTATATGCTCTTGAAAGTTGATTCTCAACCATAGTCAAGAACTTGTGAGCACAAGCCATGTAAATTGAGTACTTTCTTGTTTGCGCTTGACATTGAGACCTATAACCATTTTGGATGGATGGCTTCTAGATTGACTATTTATTGCTTATTGTGGGTTGAATATAGAGTGATGTGACTACGCCACCTAGTTGTGGATAAGTGGGTCATGTCTACAATAGATATGTGGCTGATAATGGGGTAAGGCATTTGGATAGGAGATGTCAATGCAACATAGTCGTGGTATAAGCTAAGACTCCGAGGGCAATGAAATGGACTATTGATAATTGATATGTGTGGAGAAGCTAGTATGAGACAATTGGTGTTGATAATATATGCACTATTAGTGCTGGCCCTCGGATGTTGGGGAAGTTTCGGTTTGTGTTAGCTATCTCCATTAAAACAGGATGACTGTCTACTTATATTTATCTATATATTTATATGTTTATATGGAATGTTGTTCATTTGTTGTAATATATGCGTGTGGTCGCCGTAATGCTTACTTTATTGGGCTTTATAGTTCATGTTGTTGAGGTTTTGATTGTAGATACTAATCTTCTAAATTGATTTAATTATTATAACGGTTTGGATTATGATATTTGGATTAACAAAAGAGCTATGATAGTTTGTGGGATGATCCTAGTTGTTCTTTGGAGCTTAATTGACTTTTGTTTATTTTATCAATAATGATATTTAGGTTTTCACTATTTCAAAAGTCATGTGATTATTTGACTTTTAGAATGAAGTTGTAAGTTGTTTCTAATATGATTATCTCTAATTATCGGAGAATTTCAAAGTATTTGTGGTTATTATTTATGATTGTGGATTTAAATAAGTATGACTATAGAACCTTATATATTCTTGCCATTTGTAAGAGTAAGTGATAAAGCGATAAAGCGGTTTCCGCCTCATGGTCTTGGAGCATGGTGTATTAATTAAAACCATAATTAGCTTTCGTGCATTAAAAAAACTGAAAACCTTCCATGCAAGTTCAATAATTTTTGTTTTTAATTACAATTCGTCGTTAATCCAACAACTTGTTGAGCACGGTATTAATAGAAATTTATGATTTCTAAGTATTGTGCACGATTATCACTGTTAAGATATTGTATGACATTTTTGTTGTATTGGTGTTTTGGCAACGATAAAAATGTATTAAAAGGATTTAAGTTTTTCCTATTGTTTTCATTTTTAAATTTATGTTTTCAAGTTTTTCATTTCAAGAATAGAGGTTTTTTTTTTTTTTTTAAATCAAAATAGGGCCTTTATTACTCTTAGTTATAGTTAACCTTAAATTTAAAAAATAGATCCTTAAATAATTATATGTCCTAAAATAAAAAAAAAGTCCCAGTGAATTCTTTCTAATAAAACTATAATAATTATAAATAGTCCTTTCATATTGGTTCACCTAAAGGATGACAAGATAATATTAATTATTGTTAAACCCTGAAATAGTGAATTTGAATGAAAGTCAAGATGTATTTGAGCCTTGTTTGGTTTCCTATCTTAGAATCTAATTCTTGAAATTCAATACAAAGAATCCAATTATTTGAGGTTTGATTAATATTATTTCATTATTTAATAATTTATAATAAATATATATGAAATGCTACTATTTTATTTGGTTTTTTTATCTTGAAATCCTACTTCTAGTAGAGCAAACAAAGCCTTGTGGTACAAGTGTTCAAGTGAAAGTTAGGTTAACCTTTTAGTTTTTTTGTTATCATCTTTATTCCAATTTTACCTAATCCTTGATTTCGTTTATTTGCAACCATTCTTGTGATTTAGTAATTAAACCCTCATTTAGTTTGTCAAGGATTCTCGAAAAAAATATTTATGGCCCTAATTTCCTAGTACTTTATATCTCTAATTATTTTGGTAGGCACACTTAATAATTTTTAAATGCTAAATTATATTAAAATCTATCCTATTTATTTGATTCTTTAAATCCTTAATTAAAATACTTTATAGTTTAGACTAATAATTAGATGATTTGAATTTTTCTTATTACATTACTTATTGATTTTGTCTAAAGAAAGTTAAAATGGAGATGATGTACTTGTACTTCCAAGTCAAAATAGATAATGTACGTTAAATAGTGCAATTTGAAGACAAACCTCCATTACAACATGTTGTGCATACAAGATGTACTCAACTCCTTGTTATAATTGCGTTATCTTCTATACACATCTATAATGTTGATGATCTATTTGCACTCGGAGATAAATATGTGTATGCACATGTTGGAATTAATTAATCTTAATTCCCATAAACTAAGTGCACCAAGAACAATACATATGTAAAATTAGGATACAAGTATTAAAATAGAGTAAGTGGAAGCGTACCTAAATCGGTGACTGAAGACATACGAAACCGGGATTGGTGGACAGTCTTCAAAGTCAATAATGCAAGTCTATAGAGATTTTTGTGTCTCATCATTTCTAATGATAGGGAGTTAGAAAGAACAAAACGGTGTGTACGACTTGGAGACCATGGCAATATATATATATATATATCTCTACTTGTTAACGCTGTATTATTTCCAATTTGGCATATCATAAAACTAGAAATAATATTTTCAGTTTCTATACATATTAACCTATACTTAATTTAATGTGCATCAAAGTCCATAATCTTATTAGATAACTTTATTTAGACTTTATATAATACGATAGCATTATTACACAATTATTATTATTAACACTTGTAAGTTCATACAATTTATTATGAAAATAAACCTAACAATTTTCCACTAGGCAATATGTGTGACCTTTATAATTGTATATAAATCTTATGAATACTCAAAATCTTACTATTATTACTGAATGCATTCCCAAACAATCCAATCCATTAATCATATCAACATAGAACCAAAGTGGGTTTTGCTACATATGTTGTAACTAACCCTACCAATGATCACATACATTGACATCATCAAATAACAAGGATCAAGCATGGATGTGTAGCATAGAGAATACATGTAATGTGATCCAACATGCCTTTTTTTTAATTGGTCTAACATTATACCTTAGTTAGATCAATTTAATATGAGTTCAAAAATAAATTCAACTAAAATACTTTATGTCTGAAAAGTAACTTATAACTAAAATTAACATTAATCATAATTGTACCATAATCTATATTAAAAGTGACACACAATGTGTCTAATTTAGTAAGTACTAAAAGAAAGTACAAACTCACATTGAAACTATATATTCTAAACATGCGTAACATTTATATGAACAACATCTCATGAAAGACCTTTAGTGGTAGTCCCTTAGTAAGCGGATCTGCAACCATAGAGTTTGTTATAATGTGCTCTATAGACACCTATACATTCTAAACTCTTTCTTTTACAACAAGGAATTTGACATCTATATGTTTTGACTTCATCAAGCTCTTGTTGTTGTTGGAATATGGCACTACTGACTTATAATCATAATATATTCTTAATGGTCTTTCCACATTGTTCATAATGTGCAGCCTAGTGACTAAGTTTTGCAACTGTATTCCATGATTGGATGGCTCATAACATGTTACGAACTCTATTGCCATATTGGAAAAGGCTATGAGTGTTTGATTATCATTCTTCTAAGAAATGGCTCATCTAGTAAGTAGATACATGTAACTTAACGTGGGTCTTTGACTATCTTGGCATCTAGCAAAATTAGAATTAGAATAACTGATGGTCTCCTATATGTGAGTATGTAATCCTTTGTTTTTTATAAATACTGCCTGACTCACTTGACTACTTTCCAATGATCCATCTTTGGATTGCTCAAATATCTCCTTAGTATCTCAGCAATGTACATAATATCTATACACGTATACACTTGAGTATACAAAGAACTTCTTATAGGTGAAGCATAAGGGGCCTTTCCCATTTCTTTACTTTCAAAATTGTTCTTGGGGCATTGATGAAGACTAAATTTATCTCCTTTAGCAATAGGGGTTTTACCTAGTTTATAGGTCTGTATGCTAAACCTTTTGAGCACCTTTGCAATATAGCTCTTTTGCGACAATCTGAGAATACCTTGAGAATAACCCTAATGTATTTGAATTCCTATTACAAACTTCTTTAAGATCTTTCATTTTAAAGTTGTTTGATAGAAATCTCTTGGTTTCATGCAACAAGTCCATATTATTAGTGGCAAGTAGTATGCGATTGACATATAAAACTAGGAAAATAAACTTCCATTGAACTTATAGTATACATAGTCATTAACAACATTGATCTCAAACTTGAACAAGATAATGATTTGCTGAAATTTTCGATACCATTAGTGAGACGCTTGCTTGAATCCACATATGGATTCTTTATTTGCATATTATTTGCTTTGAATATCTTGAAACAAAGTTTTTTTCGGCTGCACCATATAGATTGTCTAATCAATGTCATAATTGAGAAACACTATCTTTGTATCAATCTGATATAACTTAAGGTTAAAATGAGTCGAGTGTGGTGCCATTATAATCCTTAAAGAGTCTTTCAATGAAATTAGAGAGAAAGTCTCTTTATAATTGATGCCCTTTTCTGTGTGAAGCTTTTAGTGACAATACATGCTTTGTACCTTTTTATATTGCTTTTCAAATCCCTCTTGGTTTTAAATATTCATTTGCAACCAATGAGTTTTTTATTTTTAGGCAATGGAACAAGGTCTCATATGTCATTATCTTTAATGGGCTTCATCTCTTCATTCATGGAATCTATCCACTTTTGAGAATCAGAACTTTTCATAGCTTGATGGAAGTTTATTAGATTATCTTCCAACATTCCAATGCCATCCTCATCTTCTTAAAGAAATATAACGCAATCATCTGGAATTGCATTTCTCCTTTCTCTATTGGATCTTAATGGCTCTAGTTCTTGATAGATGTAGAGTTTATCATTTTGGAATAACTTCTTAAATTTGAACGGGAGATTCAATTAAATTATCTTGATTTAGATTTGCTTCTTGAACAATATCTAGTATCGAAATTTGATCCTAAACACTATCAACGATAATTAGAGGAATGTTAACATATTTCTCTTCAAAGACAAAATCCTTAACCCTTTCTTCCTTCGTAAACTCAACATCTTTAAAGAATTGAGCATTTATCATCTGGAAAATTCTCATAGTTCTGAGATCATAAAACTTGTAATTAACCTTTCAAAGCAACCAATAAAGTAGCAGCTAATAGTCTTTGAATTTAGTTTCCTTTTATTTAGCCAATAAGGCATAATCTCAACTGGACCTCTCCAAATATGTAAGTGTTTTAAACTAGGTATTTTACTTGTCTAAAGCTCATAAGGGGTTTTATTAATTGCTTTAGTGAATACTTTGTTGAGGAAGTACGCTATAGTTTTCAGTACCTCTCCTTAAAGTGATTGTGGTAAGGTGGAATGACTAATCATATTCCTTACCATGTCTTTAAGAATTCTATTTTATCTTTCATCAACACTGCTCATGATGTGCTTAAAACCAAGATTAAGCATATGCAAAACCAATTTGAAAGACAATTAGACAATGTCAATCAAACTAGCTTCCAATCACATGAATAATGGCGTCAATTCTTAAGATCTATAACCAATTCCACAACACCACGTGATCAATATTGAAATGAACCAAGTATGTGCAGCTTTGATACCAAATATGATGTGCCTAAATTAGGGGTTAAGCACATGCAATTGGTGCAAATTATAAACCTCAAATGCACTGAACCAATCTCGGTTCAAACTAGTAGAATTTGCATGAACCCTAATGGAGATGCAATGAAATCTGAATGCTCAAAGTTGCAATCAACAATGATAATTTCCTCCAATATAACAATAATCACAAGTAATTCCACATGAATTACACACAAGAGCAACAAGATCCAATTCTGTGATCCACTTTCCCAACAAAATGATATACTGTTCAAAATGATGCTAAATTGAAGGTTAAAACTAAGGCTAAAACCAATCAATTAAGCAACAAGAATTTGATTATAAATGCAATCAAATTCGATCAATGAAACATCTAATTCAACCCTAGATACTACTCACTAGAGAAGAAAGGAAATTGCAATAAAGTAAATTTGATATTACTCACAAATTAACCTTGAAGCCACTCGTCACAATCTCAAATTGGGATTTGAAATTGATAAGAGCAATTGAATTAAGAATAAACCCTAACCCTCTCATGTAAAATGTGAAGTTCTATTCTGAAAAATTCTCCCCTAAAAACCTTACTTAAGCAAGTATTTATACTTGCTTCCTATAGGGTTAAAAAGTTCACAAAATTACAACTATGCTACTTTTAGGGTGGCCAGTCCTAAAAACATAATTACAAGCAAATAAAAAGTGTCCTAAAAACTTATAACATAAATAGTCCAAAGAAAATAAATTACAAGTAAAAATAGTCTTTAACATGCTAATTCTTCAATAGGATTTGTTGGCCTAACTCATCGCCGATTTAGGTCGGTCTATGGATAACCTACAAGCTGAGTCTGAGTGAGTTTGTTCATTGCCCTGTAAAGCATGATAAATGTTCCTATTGGAATATACAATACATGAATAAGAGAAAAGAGGTTAGTAGACAAATAATTCATGGGTCGATTTGCTCAAAATGGGCCTTCATTGCCAAGATTCAAAATCCTATGGTTCTTACCCTAATGATAGGTTTTGTCAGATTTTGATTCCTATCATCTCCTCGGGCCTAAAAAAGATTTGTCCTTAAATCTAATAGATTAAATGTAGTAGAGACTCTATTTCCTCCTAGCAAGCCACCTAAAGAAGTATCACTGCAGAATCTCAATATCTGAAATACCATAGGGGGTGATTGTTTTCTCTCCTCCATTTCTAGGATGTATCTCATCTGCAACACAAATAATGACCCATTATCCATTGAGGTCTCCCCTATCTCAACCCATTCCACTGAAATTATTTTCTCCTTTTCTAACTCATTTGTATGGTACTGATCCTCATGGCCCTCTCATGGTTGGCCCAACTGCTCACTTCCCTCTAAAACCTCTGATGGTAGACACAACTATCTTTGAACAGTCTAGCTCTCTGATGATGGGCTCATTTGACTCTGACCCTCAAAATCCTCCAATGGTTTACTCAATTTCTCATGAGCCTCTAGTACCTCTGAAGGTGAACACAACTGCCCCTGAACAGTTTGGTCCTCTAGTAGTTTGCTCATCTGACTATGATCATTAGGATCCTCTAAAGGTTGGCACATCTGTGTCTGACAAAGTTTATGCTCTAAGGGTTGGTTCAACTGCTCATGGCCTTCTGATGGTCTACTGATTTGTTGTTGAACCCTTTAAACCTTCGAAGGAAACATTGGATTCAGAATAATTCGTTTTCCCTCCTTCTGGAATACATAAGTATTCCCGAACCCATCATGTAAGACCCTCCTGTCATATAACCAAGGCCTACCAAGCAATATATGGGATGTACACATAAGTAGAATATCACACTCGATTTCATCACAGTATTTATCCCCTACACTAAAAGGTACCCTATCTCTTTGGGTCACATGCAAACTCCCCTGATCACTAAGCCAATGCAATTTATACGGTTTAGGATGTGGAGTAGTGGCAAGTTTTAGTTTCGATACTAATGATGCTGCTACCACATTGGTACAATTACCACCATCAACTATAAGGACACATAAATTTCCTTGTACCCTACAAGAGGTATGGAACAAGTTTTCCCTTTGTTCATCATCCTTAGTAGTGAATGTAGTAAATGTCTAGCGCAATACATTAGTATAATGAAATATTTCACTAGACATGATTGTGTTCAAACCCAACAACACAATAATGATCTTCACACTGCTACAGTTTAAGTGCACAACCAAGCCACAAATGAAGTACACTCAACTACTTTCAAGTAGATAGAATTAAATTCAACTATAAGTGTTTAAGTAATTAATTCAATTACTTTCACACTTTAATGACTTGTTTGAATTTTAAATTCTATTACTCAACTTTCCTTTTTGTTGTCTTAACTTCTCACCAATTAAATACACAATTGGTAACAATTAAACACATACACAACACACCATTCACCACCACACAACTTCCCCTTTGCTCACGGTTTAACAATGTTCATGCCACCAACAACAAGTAGCTTGACAACACATATAACAACCAACACCAAATGTTAACACCCTTTACTAAATTTACAAAAAAATACAACACTACATACACACTACTTCAAGCCACAATGCACTTTCCCCACTTCTACACAAACATCAAACCACAACTTTAATACAAAAAGGTAGCTCAACTTTCACATTCAAAAGGAGTTCAATAAGTGCAATGTTCCACAAATAGTAAGGAGCTATTTCAAATTCAAATGATACACAATTAAACAATCACTTAATGTGTTTTTTGAACTTTCAAATTGCTTCTTAACTCACACTTCAATTCTGAAATTCAAATCTAAAATCTCAATTGCTACTCCTCAAATCCAAAATTTACACAAGACAATTCTCACTTCTCCACTTGATCACAAAGGATCAACACTCTTACTCCTCACGTCCACTTCAAGATCACTTAACACCACTTCACACATAACACTTTATGGTGTAAATTACCCTTCACTCAACATACACAACTCTAACAACTTAATACACTCCCTTTACACCGCAACTCACACACATATAACACGGCAACAATTCAAGTAGCACTCCTTAATGCAACTTTCCACAAATGGTAATAATCAAATTTCAAATTCAAATGAAATATATTCAATACTACTCAATAACTACTTTAAGTTAATCGAGTGTGTTTGAATTCAAATGATTTCTTTTTTCCCACAAAAGTTCAATTCTGAAAATTGTAAAAGACAATCATAATTCCAAAATCATCAACACTCCATTCACTCTTCTTTGCTTTCAAAATTCAAACTACAATCCCGAAATCATCAACTCTCCATTTGCTCTTCTTTGTTTTCAAAATTTTCCACTTTTCCCAAGTGATCACAAATGAGCATAAAGAAACACTACTCTTCCTCACGGCAAGCTCAAGGACACCACGTTGCAACTCCTTCCATCAACATACATAATACGCCATACATACATACACACACACACATGCTCTTCTACTCACGGTGATCTCAACAACAAATGAGCTACAACTAGATTTCCAATTCCACTTCAACAAACAAAAAGTTCAACTCCTTAATAACATAATTAAGCAACTCAATCCTCCACACACATATAATTTCGGATCAAAAGAAATGAAGAACCCTAATTGAAAGTGAACATCATGAAAATTCCCTTCTCTTAACCTAAGCTTTGATACCAAATTATGATGTGCCTAAAACCAAGATTAAGCACATGCAATCAAACTAGCTTCCAGTCACATGAACAATGGTGTCAATTCTTAAGATCTATAACCAATTCCACAACACCACGTGGTCAATATTGAAATGAACCAAGTATGTGCATCTCTGACACCAAATATGATGTGCCTAAATTAGGGGTTAAGCACATGCAATTGGTGTAAATTATAAACCTCAAATGCACTAAACCAATCTCAGTTCAAATTAGTAGAATTTGCGTGAACCCTAATGGAGATGTAGTGAAATTAGAATGCTTAAAGTTGCAATTAACAATTCAACAATGATAATTTCCTCCAATATAACAATAATCACAAGTAATTCCACATGAATTACATGCAAAAACAACAAGATCCAATTCCATGATCCACTTGTCCAACAAAATGATCCACGGTTCAAAATGATGCTAAATTGAAGGTTAAAACTAAGGTTAAAACTAATCAATTAAGCAACAAGAATTTAATTACAAATGCAATCAAATTCGGTCAATAAAACATCCAATTCAACCCTAGATACTACTCACTAGAGAAGAAAGGAAATTGCAACAAAGTAAATTTGATATTACTCACAAATTAACTTTGAAGCCACTTGTCACAACCTCAAATTGGGATTTGAAATTGATAAGAGCAATCGAATTAGGAATAAACCCTAACCCTCTCACGTAAAATGTGAAGTTCTATTATGAAAAATTCTCTCCCAAAAACCCTACTTAAGCAAGTATTTATACTTGCTCCCTATAAGGTTAAAACGTTTACAAAAATACAACTATGCCACTTTTAGGGTGGCCAGTCCTAAAAACATAATTACAAGCAAATGAAAAGTGTCCTAAAAAATTACAACATAAATAGTCTAAAGAAAATAAATTACAAGTAAAAATAGTCTTCAACATGCTAATTCTTCAATAGGATTTGTCGGCCCAACTCATCGTTGGTTTAGGTCGGTCTATGGATAACCCATAAGTTGAGTCTGAGTGAGTTTGTTTATTGCCCTGTAAAGCATGATAAGTGTTCCTGTTGGAATATACAATACATGAATAAGAGAAAAGAGATTAGTAGACAAATAATTCTTGGGTTGATTTGCTCAAAATGAGCCCTCATTGCCAAGATTCGAAATCCTTTGGTTCTTGCCCTAATGATAGGTTTTGTTGGATTTTGATTCCTATTAGCTCATGGCAAGTGAACTTATCATGGTGTATTGTGGGATGATACTGCATTCCTCTAGGAATTTAGCAACTGATCCTAGACATTTTTCACCTGCTACATCATATCTACCGTAGTACTCTTCACTAAGGTTAGACCTAACATGCTTAATCCTTTTGTTAAGTTGATTTTCTACTTTAGCTTTATAATTCTTAAACACATCCTGATGTGCCTTAGGAGACAACCACTGGTTTACAATTGATTATAGAGTTGGATTAAAAGAAATAAGCAAAAATATTGAATTTTTATTGACAAAGAATGCGTAAAGGATATGGACGACATCTTGATGGATATGACGCGCCACCAAGATTCGAACTACACTCTTTTCTCTCAATATAATGCATGACTGAGGTAATTGGGGTTGTTCGTTACAATTTTAATATAATTGATAAGAGTAGTAAATTTGAGAGATTCTTAAAGAGAATGATGTAATTTCATTCAAAGATAATATAATAATGTTTTACAACATATATATACATATATATATAGTATAGTATAGTTTCTATGGTTTAATACTAACTAAAATAGGAACTATAGTAAAATAGACTGAAAATTCATAAAAAGTAATGAAATAAGCTAGTATATGATTAGGCACACGGCCGTATACTAACCCATGTACTCAAGATCACCCTATGATCAACAAAAACACGGTTGAAACATCCAAAAGCGCAATTCTTCAGTTGAGTGGTACATGGTCATCTTAACCAATCTTTGAATACGTTCATTTAATGAAAGAAATCAATGACCTAAGAGCTACATGGTTGGGAGCACGTTTGTGTTCTTTTTGTTTTCTTCGAGTATGCCAAATTCTCTTGATTCTTGACTTATGATGCACATTTTGTTGTTAAAACTTTGGAAATGAGCTACAAAACCTTTAACCATGTATTTTTCCTCCTCATTGCTAGTAATAATTGTATTCAATAAATTCCGCAAACCTCTTGCTTGAGATTGAGTTAATGGACTAGAACTTAACTAGATCTCTTAATTGCCTTAAGGCTATTGAAGATTCACCTTTGAATCTTGATGGAGAGACTCTTCTTTATTACTTGCATAAGGAGATAAGTTTAATACATGAAATGGGGTAGAAATGCCATAATCATTTAAGAGTTCCACTTTGTATTCATTGTCATCCACTCATTTAAGCACCTTAAAAGGTCTATATGCCATTGGAGCTAATTTTTGTGCTCATGCAGTAGGATGTCTTCCTTTTAAAGATGGATCTAGACTGGCTTGCTTACTTGCTTGATGAGATGCTTAAAGACCTTAGCTTAACTCCTTTGAATTTGTTTAGCTTTACCAACTCGTCCCAAAATCTTCTCTTTTGTGGTTGGTATAGGCAACATATCTAGAGGTATAGTTAGATTGTACCCATAAACTACTTCAAAAGGAGTCTTCCTTGTAGAATTGTGCACTGAATGATTATATGTGAACTTGACAATTGGTAGACAAATGTCCCAATCCTTTATATTACACCTAATTGTCACTTTAAGTAAAGCCTTCAAAATTCTATTGACCACTTTCATTTGCCCATTAGTTTAAGAATGACAAGTAGTGCTGAATAGAAATTTAGTTCCCATGCGCTTCCATAAAGTCTTCCAAAAATAATTGAGAAACTTCAAATCCCGATCAATGACAATACTCTTGGGTATGCCATGGAGCTTCACAATTTCCTACATAAACAAGTTAGCAATAAAACAAGTATCATCCATATTATGACATGGAACAAAGTGAGACATCTTGCTAAAATGGTCTACTACAACCATAATTGAATCCTTACCTTGAGTAGTTTGTGGCAAACCCAACATGAAATCCATTGACAAGTCTTGCTAAGGTTAAGAAGGAACTAGTAAAGGCATATATGACCCATAGGCCTCTTTTTTGCTCTTAGCCCTTCTACAAATACTGCATCTCTTACCACATGATGCACATCTTTTCTCAATCTAGGCAAGTAAAAATGCTCTCTAAGTATCTTCTCAGTCCTTTTCTCCCCAAAATGCCTTGATACTCCCCCACCCCCCCACCTCCCCCCCCCTGCATGAGTTTCTCTAGCCAATAATTCTTGGAGAGATTCCCTAGGAATACACAACTTACTCAACCAAAATTGGAACCCCTCACCCACAAAATAACCATCACAAACAATACTAGAGGAACATTTATTCATAATTGATGCAAATAAGGAACACTCATATATTGTTTCATAACCAATCAGGTTCCTAACAATTTAGCTTGTGAAGTAGATATATGGACATACCTACGTGAGAGTGCATTTGCCACAACATTGGTATTACCCTTCTTGTAGTATATAACATAAAAAAAACTTTTCATGAATTCTAGCCATTTAGCTTGCCTCTTAGACAATTTACCTTACCCACTTAGATGCCTCAATGAATCATAATTTGTGTAAATAATAAGTTCCTTTGGCAATAGATAGTGTTGCCACATAGTCAAGGCACGTACTAATGCATACTATTCCTTATCATACATAGAATAGTTTAATGTAGCACCCTGTAGTTTCTCGTTAAAGTAGGTTATAAGTTCTCTTTCTTGCATCAAGACAGTGGCTATCCCCATTTTTGAGGCATCACACTCTAACTCAAAAGTTTTCTCAAAGTTTTGAAGTACTAAGACTAGTGCAGTAGTCAATTTTTTCTTACTTTGTTCAAAACTTTGTTATGCTTAGCTTTGTTAGTGGTGTAACTATAGTATTGAAATTTTTTTACAAACCTATAGAAAGATGCTAGACCATGGGAATTGCATACGTCAAATGCAGATTTAGGCACTGGCCTTTCCCTAATAGCATTAGCTTTTTCCTCATCCACTCTAATTCCACTTCTAGATACCACATAACTTAGGAAAATTGCCTCATCTTGATAGAAATACACTTCTTTAAATTTTCATACAGTTGCTCTTCCCATAACACTGAAAATACAACTCATAGATGCTTAACATGGCTATCTAAATTAGCACAATGTATAAGTATATCATCAAAATACATAGCCATAAACTTACCAATGAAGTTGCGTAGTACATGGTTCATAAGTCACATGAAAGTGCTAGGGGCATTGGTTAACCTAAAAGGCACAATTGTCCATTCATAAAGTTTGTGCCTTGTCTTAAAAGCCGTTTTACTCATCACCTCGCTTCATTCGTATTTAGTGATAGTCATTTTTTAGGTCCACTTTTGAAAACACACGTACACCATGTAATTCATTTAACATGTCATCTAAACGAGGAATGGGATATCTACACTTCACAGTAATTCGATTATTGGCCCAATTATACTATCAATACACCATCAACAAGTACCATCCTTTTTTGGCACTAACAATGCTAGAACATAGTAGGGACTCATACTCTCTCGCACATAATCCCTTTCAATCAACTCATCCACGTGCTATTTAAGTTCCTATGCCTCTATAAGATTCATGGGGTAGGTTGGTCTATTAGGTAAAGTAGCCTTAGGCAATAAATCAATCTAATGCTCAATACCTTGCAAAGGAGGTAAACCTTTGGGCAATTCTCATAGAAATACATCCTGAAATTCCTCTAATAGCTTTTGCATTTCAACAGGAATAGACATTGTCACATCTATACTTAAGGTTTGTCCGACAAGTATCAAATATGTGGGCTCTCTAGTGTAAAGAACCTTCTCAACTTTCCTTTAAATCATTAACATACTCTCTCTTTCTTGCTCAACCTTCTTCCCTATATGTAAGGCCCGTACCTCTTTAGGACTTAAAGGCTTTAACTTAATTCTCCTACCATCTTTTATAAAGGAATATATTTTTAGTTGTCCTTCATGTTTAACGTCCCTATTAAACAACCACGACCTCTCTAAGATGATGTAGAAAGTGCTCATAGGTGCTTCATCACACAAAATATTATCATTGTAAGTGCCTTTAATAGTAATGAGCACCTTTACTTGCTTAGTAACATGTACTAAGCCCTTGTCATTAAGCTAGTAGAGTTTGTTAGGCCTTGGGTGCTTAGTGGTAGATAGTTTCAATTTGTCCACCATTGTCCCTGATGCTACATTAGCACAACTTCCCTTATCAATGATAATGGTGCACACTTACCCCTTAACATGGCACTTGATGTTGAATAGATTTTCATGTTGCTCATCATTGACCACTGTAAACACCCCATTTTTGCCCTAAGAATGAATAATAATAAATAATAATCAATTTTCAATTTTTTCCAATTCTTTCCAATTTTTCCCTAATTTAGCATAAATAATTAAAAATATTCAAAAAATAAAAATAAATAGGAAAAAACATCAATTTTGAAAAATGATTTCAGAAATGGCAATAATAAACAATAAATAATTTTTACAAATTTTTGAAATTTCAAAAAATACAAAAAAATAAAAAAATCGCATTGCATATATGCAATTTGCGAAATAAACAAAATTAGGAAAATGGGCTAGCTCAGCTGGTCCGAGTCGTGGCTAAGTGGGTGCGTACGGGTGCGAGGTCGCGGGTTCGAAACGCGGGGGAAGCAGTTTCCGTGTTTTGTGATTTTTTCATTTACCCTGGACACGTGGCAGCATCTGATTGGCTGGAGGGAGCGCACGCGCCGGGCGCGTGATCATCTTCTACCTCGGGTCCGAGATCGCCGACGGAAGAGAAAATTCGAATTTTGGCCGTTTCGATTCTATTTTTTGCACAAGTCTAACAGATCTTTAACAGAAATAAGATAAACATTATCTAATTGGAATTAAATCGCAACAAATCAAAGGATTTACACAAATCGGAGATGGTTTTTTCTAACCGAAAATCCGATTAGCTTCGATCAGAGAAAATCCAAGCTTATCCAGCTCGGTTTCAAGTGCCTATAAATAGGGATCGAAGGGAGGAAGCCAACACACGAATCACAATTGAGAGAAAGTGAGGAAAGAGTGCAAATCGGAGAGCATCGGAGAAGAACCCAAAACCGCGACCACCGACCGGCGTTGAACTACCACCAGGAGGCGATCTGAGAGTGAACCGCCGCCACCATTGGATTCAACACCCTCGAGAAGCTAGGATTCGACACCTCACCCGCTGCAAAAGGCCGCCGGAACGCTGTGATCGAGCAACCCCCGCCGCCGTGTCTAACCGATCCGACCCGACCCGCGCACCGACCCGGATCCAGGTAAGTCGAATTTTCTGGATTTTTTTATTTAATTTACTTATTTTGTTTATTTATTTATTCCGAATTGATTTATTATTTGTTATTTATTATTTGTCATTTATTTAGCTATTTATTTTTTTGTTTTTAATAAATAGGAAAATATAGAAATTAGATTTTTCTAGAATTTAATAATGTAGAAAAATAATAAATAAGAAAAAATAAGAAAAAAAAATAAAATGTAGAAAAATAATAAAAAAATATATTAGGAAAATAATAATAAAACTTTAGATTTCAAAATAGGATAGCTATTAACTTAGGATAAATTTTTTAATAAAAATTCACAAAAAATTATACAACAATCAATAAAAATCATCAAAAAATCATAATAATAATAAAAAACTACAAAAAAAATCATAAAAATCACAAAAATCGTGAAGTTTCATAAAAATTAAAAAAAAAAAGAGTTTTAGAACTTAGAAAAATCATTTTTCTCAAATAAACCGAAAATTGATGTTTTTCCCTAAAAAATCATTTTCAAAAATCAGATTAAAGCTTTGGCTTAGAATGTTTTAGAAAAAATCCCAAAAATGATAAAAACATAAATCGAAAGAGATTTCAAAAACTAAAATTCACAAACAAACTTAAAGTTTTCAGGAAAAGCGAACTACGGCTTGTTTGATCCTGAGTAGCAGGTACGTAGGCATCCATTCGGGTCAACCCATAAAAATGAATGAAAAATCATTTTCTTGAAATAATTCAAAAACATAATAAAAAGTAACAGAAACACAATGAAACACATTTCTAAATAGGAACAATTTTAAGGGATTAGGTGGTAACCGTAAGGTTTTAATAGGTTAGCCTCCGGACTTAGAAACTCTGGTTTTCCCTTTTCCTCTTTTCAAAAACGAGAAGAGGAAATAACGACAACTAGTGGTCCAAATTAAGACTAATCCGCTCCTTTAGTCTTAATTCAATATTTCCCAACAACAGTTGGGTGGCGACTCCAAAAATCAAACGAAATTCCTAACTCAAGTCGAGGATCTACATTAGATGAGCATAGGGTCTAGTCTAGATCGGATTAGGAATGGGAATGCAAAAAATTAGACTTGATAGGATGGCGACTCCACTGAGGACGAAGTGTATCAAAAGGTACCCCTGCCAGTAGGCTAAGCCACCTGAATCTTCGAATTGTTCTCTTTAAATGTGCTTCAATTATTATTCTGTTACTAATTTTTCAGGAATTAGTTAGATTCTAGTTTCTTTGCTATGGGGGTTTTGCATGCATACATATGTTTGTGTGAGTAGATGTGGTCGAACCTGGACCGTCCTAGAAACCTAAGACAGGGAGCCATTGTGTAGGTTTCGGGCGAAGTGAGTTGATTCACCGTTTGGGACCGATTAGGCTACCCCACCCTATGCTTCGATATGGCTTGAGATCCATTTCTTTGAGAATGCGGGAGGCTATAGAGCTCGGGAACCAGTTAGAACCAACCTACTTGCATACATGACATCATAAGGGGTTGACAATTGGTGACAATGTAATGGTTTGTTATTTTTTTCATTGAGTTCAAATTTATTTCCCTGTAATGTTTCATAGTTCTGTTTGTAATTAGGCAATTTCTTATTGTAATAGATGGCTAGCACCGCAATCGACCGTCTCCTCCGCAAAGAAATTCGGGTGTACAAACCTTTGGACCCAAAATTGGTACTGGACCATTGGTTTACCTTGTACAACCCAGAGGAGCAGGTCTTCATCCAGCAAAAGATCAGCCCCGTCCTCTCATTGACAAAGATAGAGGTGAAGTTGCCTTTAATCCGGGCTATGCTCCAATTATGGGAAATCAAGCTCGCTGCTTTCTTTATCGGGCCGCATGAGATCACCCCTACCCTGGAGGAGTACACCCAGTTGCTACAGGCTCCAGCACTAACCGATCAAATCTATATGCCAGACCTCGAGGCCGGGCCAGC